>JARHVA010003791.1:1722500-1828071 GCA_037957365.1 Torreya grandis
TTTAAACCCATCAGTGTCCTTTGCTTAGCTTGGTGGAGGTGACTACTTTTTGAACATCCCAAGGCCTGCTCATGACTTGCCTAAGAATCTCAATAAAGTTTACCCAAAATACACACATGGGGGGATTCAAACTAGTGAAGAGTACATTCATGAATTTAATTATACCATTATTTAGACTCATATACAACATAAATATGTTGACTACCATCTACTTTATTATTCTCTAGATGAGGTTGCTTATGGATGGTACCTCAATTTGCTTGATGGGTGTATTACTCATGGGCTACCTTTGAAAATGAATTTGTCAATTATTTTAGCATGCCCACCAATCATACTACCTTAGACTATCAATTTTATAATTCATATAAATAACCCAATGAACCCATGGCCATTGTTTTTAACTGATTTCATAATTTATATAAGCGGTTGAAATATTCATTCCTAAAAATGGAAGTGGTTATCATCGATATTTAAATAATAAATTTAGGCTCCTAACTGCCATGCTTATCCATAGAAATCCATATGAATTTACATATTTGGCATTAATGTATTAAGTGTCCTTTATTATTGAGTAATAATTAATGTTGTACATATATGGTGATGACTCATGTTATTCCTTAGGACATCTAAGTGTTTACACCCAAACTCCTTCAATTTACACACCTATAAGTCATTCTATGAGCTAGTTATTGTCCATAAATTATCTAATGAATCAATCTATTCCTCCTAAAAAAATATCTACTCAAAATTATACTCATCCAATCCTCCCTATGATGAGTAAAGACACTTTTGTTACTCTTAATGCATTCAATTATGCTAGTTCAATATATAAAAAATACGTTGTTTTACCTTGTTTTCATGTTCAAGTATCCTTTGGTGTTATTATTAATCAAACATCATTTATAATAAGAGATGCAAGGTTTGATTTATGATACCACATTCCCAAGATCATTATTTAGGGTCTAAGAGTGTGAAAATTATATGATTGTTGAATTAGTTAAGTTAATTGATAATGTTCCATTTAGTTGGAAAGCACTAGTCTAACAAATGAGTGATGGTTATGAGTATGACTATGAAATTGTAGCTTTTTTTTAAGACAAGTTCATGGGTGAAAATCTAGGTAGAAATGGATTTTCCATGTAATAAGGCAAATCAAAAACCTCATGTGATCAATATGAGGATGAATTGGGAGAATTTTAAATAATAAATGAAGATGCATTATATGCATTTGAAATAAAAGAAGATCAACAGTCCAATTACAGGAGTTCAACTCCCTTTCTATTATTGGAGATGTTTGAAATAAAGGAAGATAACATTGAACATGGTTACCCATTCAAATAATAATAACTAAAAGGGATTAAACCTTAGGATACCTCACTCTAAAATATCCTTGCTTATGATCTGATTGACATAATATTGATTGATGTAGTCACTTGGTCACTCACCACCAAAGAAAAACACTTACATATTATTAATGATAGGTGGAAGGAAGATGAGTAACATGATGTTTCTCTCAAATTTGTTTTTAAAACATTATAATAAGTCTATGGGGTGTGATTACATCAATCCAATGTTCTTCTCAATGATGTAATTATTCAAAACTAAATTGGGTAATGATAAACATGGTTTTTCAAACAAAAAAATAGAGTTAGTAGACATTAGAACTAAGGTTACCTTGATGCATTACATCTCTCCTCATAATTCAACCACAAATGATAAAATAATAACATCCTTTTCATGGGAATAGTAGATCATATACACCATGAAGATCAAGTAAAATGAGAATGGATATGATATTATCATACCACCCCTATCTCAAAGTCAATCAATGGCTAAAATTGTAATTGGTTGACTCAAAGATCATATCTTCACCAAATTGGTTCTTCCAATCACTTTTATATGTGACTATACCCATGTTTATTCCTCCTCATAATTTGATGTTTGGGCAGAGGTATTTATCAAAGCTTATCCCAATTTATATTCATGAATTAAGCAAAAAAAATTTACTAAATTTAATGATGAAAACTTGCTTAATTTAGGTGAAAACATCATAGATGGGACTCATTGAGAGAGTTTTCATGAATGAAAATGGAAATAGCATGATAAATAAGGGTTATATCCCTAATAAATATATCAAATATTAGACATGAATGAATTCCATCTCAAGTGTCTAACTAGTGAGAACATCCCATTACCTCTCAAAGGATAGTTCCTCAAGTACTACTTCCATTCTTAAATGGGCCTAAAAGGGTCCTCTACATAGTTTATATTTGATTTTTTCTTTATTTTCTTTACTTTGTTGTTAGCTAAATTTACTTTTATTACATTTCATCATTTATTTCACCTCATTGTTTGTCCTTTTTGCTCTGGTCATGGTTGTTTTTGCCCTAGGGGCACCTCATTCGTCAATGACTGAAGGGAGAAACATTTGTAGTTAAGTAATGAGAATGACATTCTGATGCTTAAATCCTTTTATTAGGTTTTGATTTATTTTTATAAGTTTGGTTTCAAAATCTTAGGTTGTCATGTGTGTTCTAGAATTGTTCATATTTTGGAAATTTTGGATAAATTATTTAGAATCTAAAGATATTATCTTAAAACCATGCACCAAAATCACATTTTAATGGTTTCTAGATTTTATTGAGTAAAATTGATTTGGTTAATATCTATGGTGAAACATCCATAATTATTCATTTCATTTACCATAATGATCCATAACCTAGAACTAAGACATTAAAAATAATGAAATAAAAAGAAAAAAAGAAAGAAATATAATCAATTGGCAGAATAAATCAATTAATGGGTTATTAAAGCATCATCTATCGAGGATATGGATACCTATTTTGTAGTATAAAAAGGCTTTGAGTGGTATTATAGACATTTTTATCAAGGCTATGGATGCTTGTCTATAAGTGGAACAATGTCTAGGCATTCATTGCAATGTAGAATTCACTATTGTAATGATTAAAGTTGTGGTAGTTACTCTGTATTGTTTCTATGAAGTGGTAATGAACTCATTTTCACACACCAAGTTAATAAGAATATCATATTTTTTATTATATCCATTCCTTTATATTCGTCTCTCTAATTTGTTAACAATTCATGTGTTGTCTTTGTAAGAGATTCTAGGTTCATAGACATGCTTATTTCATTTGAAAATACTCAAGAGTATTTTCTAGTAGATTATCCATTTATTTTTACTTAAAAAACATGTCTTAATGCCTCCAAAATCATGGCATCCATATTTATTTATTTTTATTCTACTCCACTATTGCTTGTACTTGCAAGCTAGTTGGTTCGACTCTCTTAAGTTTCTTTGGTGGCTCATCTTGATTTGCATGTTGAACTTAGTTCTTAAACCAAATCCATTGTAAAAATAACACCTATGTGAGAAAAAATCTTATAGAACATATTTTGAAAGTGGAGAATTGATGAATTGAATTTCATTTGAAAATATTTTTTACCCAATTGTCATAAGCTACTCTCAAGGGTCATCTCAATTTTAATAACAAACTGGCTCCAAAGCCCACTCCATTGTGAATACCAAGTTGGTGTAATAAATTTTCATATAAGACACTTGGCCAAAATATGGAATTTTGATACCTTTTTTTGACTTAGAAAAATCTTGTTGTAAACCCTAGTTAGGTCTAATGTAGCCTCTAAAAAAAATCTCAATTCTTAAACCTAATTAGGATCCAGAAGCCTGAATAGGTCTTTGGGGTTCATTTTTGGAATTTTCTTTTTCTAATTGGCCTTATATACCCAATTAGGTCTTGCCTATTATTTTTAAGTCTCATAGATTTAATCAAGCTTCTAAGTTCGATTAGGTCTAGGTGTTTATCATTTGCATTAAATCAGTGCTAGTCTCATCTTTCATGCTAATTATGTATTGTGTTATTCAGAAAAGGAGTTGTAGTGTTAGTTGGGGTTTTATCCTTGAATACGTAAAGAGGAATAAAGCCTTACCCTATAGTTATAATCAAGGAATTCCCTTGTTTAATGATGTTGGTGTTTAATCCTCCAAGTGTTTTTCTTCTTGGGCTTGCATACCTGATTAGATTTTGGGGGGCCCCAAACCCCCCTCACCATTATATGAAGGGATATAAGCCCAAATAAATGTGTATGTAGCCTTCATCATAGTCTTTGATAAGTAGGCATTCATTATCAATTAGATATAATCCCATCCCTTGTAGTTCCCATAGTGTTATATGAGGTTTTGACTATGGTTAGAATGCGAGGCAATATAAGCCAATGATGATAGATATAATAGGGGGCATTAGGGATGATTAGATTTATGGACCCCCACTTATCTAAAATTAGTGTTAATTAGTGTCTAGATAATTTCCAAAGGCACCCATTAGTTATATTTAGGATTTTCAATCCTAATTAGAACTGGAAAATTTAAATTTTGAAAAGTCCTTACCTTCTTAGGGCCCAAACCCAAACAGGTCTACGAACTCAATTTTTACCTTGTTTTGTTTTTTGAGTGTAAATTATTGCTCATTGATCTATGTTTTGATCCATTTACAACACTGAGAAGCTATTTCTGGATAAAACATCATGTTACTTTCAATTTTTGGAATTTTATTTCTAGCTAAAAGTTTTTTACATTATTTTATCTACTTGATATATAATTCTTTTAATTGTTGATATTAACTTGTTTTTATCTTTTTGGTAGTAAGAAATAGAGTGTTCCATAACAAACAGAAGGTCAATCAAGTTATTTAATACATTAATAAGATTTATCTACTTTTAGATGGAATAGTTCCTCTTTGGGGGGAAGACTTTATATATATTGGCACATACAAGATAATAGAGGGGCTCGTTCTATTTTTAATTATTTTTAGGGTAGCGAACCAATCACATCTTTTATGCATTTTTGCACTTTCATATTCTAATTTATCCATCAATTTGATCACCTTATATTTATGCTAGATAAATTTGTAATTGATTTATCATTATGAGCTCAAATTTATTATCAAAATGAATATTTTGATTATTAGAATGCCATGGAGTTTTTGTATATAATATGCACATGTGAATGATACTTTTGATCTTTATTTAAATTATTACATCATATCCATTATGGTTGTGTGTTTTTTTAGAATTGAGAGATTGATTTATAGGATTCATTTTATCAAAAGTTTTAAATTTATAGTCATCACTAGAGGATTTATCTCTCCTTTTCCATCTTTATTTTGCACCTTTTTTTATATTAAAACTGTTAATATAGGGTTAAATTAGATAATGAATGAAATATTTTTTTATTACTATTTATAAATTTTTGAATATAATGTAATAAAAATATCACTATCAATCATATTCAATAAATTTAAACCTCATAAACATTGATTAACATTTTTGGGAAAATTTGAAAATGTAAACTTGTGATTGTTTCCTAAAATGCATATAAACCCCAGAGGAACAAGAAAACAAACATGAATTTCTCTCTCTATTTTAAGACTTAAACAATGCTTAAAACTCATTTAATATTCCAAACCAACATGCCCATTATATTGGAATAGTTTTGCATAGACCAACTAGGTGACCTAGTATGTCATGATCTAGAAGATATAGACCTTGGGGAGACTCTCAAGTATAATTTTAGGAGAGGCTAGATGAGAGATCATCTTGCCTATGTTGGTGTGATAAATGACCCATCAACACTACCCTTTGTTAGTGGTGTTTAAACCTACCTTAGAGGACTGTTTTGACTTCACTTTGGACCTTTAATATATTTTATTGATTATTTCTCATGTATGTTTGTTGACCTTTTTATCAACCACAATTGGTGCCTATAAAATTTGCTCACTCATTTTTATTTGGTAATGTATTCAATTATATTTCATTCACTCTTTGCATGATTAATTTTTATTTAGGATTTTATTGAGTACACTAAATTGATATGATTGACTTGCTATAGTGGTTAATTGTTTAACATTGTACAAAAAGGAAATATTAAAGATGGTCATATTTGAATATGGAAACAACCATGAAATTTAGTTTTTAAATAATAATGTGGGCCAAATTGTATGAAAAAATATGATCACTTCAAAATGTGAACACAATACATGCATGTGTGTGCATGCGCACGCACACACACACACACACACACACACACACACACACACACACACACACACACACACACACACACACACACACACACACACACACACACACACACACACACACACACACAGAGAGAATTCATAAATGCATACAAAATGTGAAAATAATAGAATGTTAGGTTAATGCCATATAGGTATATAATGCCAAAAAGGAGTAGATTTTAATATAGGCATATAACAAATTAAATAATGTAAGATATGTCCTACTCATCAAAAATCCTCCCTCTCTTTGCTATTAATATAAGGCTCTCCCTTAGATGCCTCGATCATAAAAGAAGATATCTCAAATGTATTCTATTGCTCAAATATTTGAATGTGAGTCTTTTTATGATCATAGTTCTATATTTGAACTTGTTCATATTTAAATATTACTAGAAACTTTACATACTAGACATGCAACCAAGTATGAGGCTCTCCCTTGAATGCCTTACTCGTAGATGGAGATCTCTTAGATATATTATATTCCTCAAATATCTGACTATGAGTCATTTTGTGCTCATATTTCCCCATATCTGAACTTATTCATATATAAATATTACTATAAACTTTACATACTAGGCATGCAACCAATTTCAGAAATTAATTTTAAAATGATAAAAAAAAATTAAAATATGAACTTAATGTAATTCCATGGTCACTCTAATTTTTTTTATGATGCTCAATAGGGTCAGTGATAGGTTGATCATCACACACACGTGTGAAAGGGATAAACAACAATATTTTGTGCCCTACTAATCATCTCAATGATACTATCAGACGTCATTGGATAATTATGCATAGATAATACATTCACATTAGTTATATTTTCATATTTACTATTCAACATTACAATTTATCATACTTTAGTGAGATTTTGCATAGATAAAATTAAAACAACAATTCCTATGTCTATTCATGGCCGTATAGATGGAGGAGTTTCTACTATGGTCATCATTTAAACAAATAAAATGTGATTTTTAGTTGAGCATATTTGTAAATAAATATATTTAGATTAAGTAAATATTACTAAAAAATTACCTTCATATTTATATACATTAGTTGAGTTAAAAAAACATATGCACTAGTAGACGGTCAATAATTTGGTTGTGAAAATGATGGCATTGTCTCCTCCTACAACATAAAAATTTACATTTAGAATATTAAAGTTTATATATAAATTAAATATTAACTTTTAAATATAGATATATCTAAAATTTAACAAGTCAAATATTATTAATTTTTATTCTACTTCTTTTCAACATGTCTAAAATATAAGATACCCACATAGGTGAAGTAAATGTGTATAAACCAAATGTATGTGCCAAAATCTCATTACTCATAACCATAGCATCCATTACCCTATAAATACCACCATCCTTGTCTAAAGGTCTAATGCATATAGCACCCCCAAATCCATAATGGTGTTTTCATGCATCAACAGTAGCTAGATCATCCCTATGTCCACCCTCTCCAAAATCAATGTGGGAAAGCTTACACTTGTATAGAATAAGGGTATTAATAAGTACATTAAATGCATGCAAAGTTTCATCTATACAACCTCCTTCCCTAAAGAGGGGTTTACCTTAGGTTGATGTGTGTTTTGGATACAAACACTTGCAAGGTGATTAAGTACATAATGTACACTTAGTTTATCCTACATAAAGCATTTTCTTCATCACTGAGACTCTGAGTAGTCAAAATAAAAATGAACTTAATTGAGGTTAAACTCACATTAGAGTTTCCTAAAAAATACAAAGGAACCTCATAGTTTTTACAAGGTAGATAATCAAAGACCACATAGTGTTGGTCCCAAAAAATTTCCCTTATCAAATTATGTTGGAAATATTAGTTTGGGAACCATTTTCATGATAATAAAGGCAATGCATTAGTTTGTGGATCAATGAATATTGTGATTTTTTTTTTTTAATATCCCACACTAGCCATTAATTATTTATTAGCACAATAGACCTACATTTCTCTATATAAGATGTCCATCTACCAATTTGACCCATTATCGAGTTAAATTCACCTAGTAGTGACTCTAAGATATTTTATAAATAAGTATGATGGGTGTTGGACAAATGGGGTTCCCTCATTCTCTTAATTATCTCTACAATCTATATTTTATTTTCTACTATACGTGCATTACAATCATCTTAACTATTTGGGGGGACTTGTGGTGTTGTAGGAGGACTAAGAGGGTTAGGAAGGATATGAAAGCTAGGAAGGTTATGATGGTTTTGTGGATCATTTATTTATTCTTCAATTCCCTTATTTTGTCTTGCACTTGAACCAGTTTGACAAGATATACAAATAAAAAAATAACTAGTTTTAATAAGGAAATAATAGAAATTTAAAAAAAATACCATAATTTGTGTTAATTTCTAGGAAATTAGTTTACTTACCTCTCCTATAACACACCATTGTTGATTTGTCAAGATAATTGGAAAAAAATGGGCAATTCTTGATTTGTTAAGCTTGAATGTGAGCATTGTGTATAGTTGAGTAGAATGAAATTATGTTAGTGGAATGAAATTGGGTGAGGTTTTTTTAAAACATTTTAATGAAAATACATATATATTATAGCATATATATAATATTAATATTAAATTTTTTTTACATGTTTAGAGATTTATATTGTCATAAATTGACCGCAAACGTGTGTGTGTGTGTGTGTGTGTGTGTGTGTGTGTGTGTGTGTGTGTGAGAGAGAGAGAGAGAGAGAGAGAGAGAGAGAGAGAGAGAGAGAGAGAGAGAGAGAGAGAGAGAGAGAGAGAGAGAGAGAGAGAGAGAGAGAGAGAGAGAGAGAGAGAGAGAGTACCTGACATCATAGTAATATTTTAATGAATTTACTTCATGAAACTCATAATGTTTACCATGACCAACATTGGAATTTTTCATTTTCAATCTAAAATTTAGATTTGGTTGTGTGTAGTTTTAGGCCTTAAATTCATTTTTTTTCAAACCTAAAACATGTAAGCTTTTAATCATGTAAATGTTATAATGCACAATTATTGAAACATTATTTGTTAAACCATGTATGCTTCTTAAAAACCACACATGTTAAAATGAATAAGCTAAAAATGTGCACACATTAAAACATGTGTGTGCTATGACATGTGCACTTTATTTTTAATTTATAAGTTTCAAGGGTTCTAAGTTATATAGACTAAATAAATGAATGGCATGGTGTGTATTTACTAAAATAAATGTTTAGTATAAGTGACATTTATTTTAAATTTATTTTAGTAAATATGATAAATTAGGTCCGCTTTACATCTTTTTGAATTCATCTCATAGCTGTAGAAGGTACTGTTTATAAGATAGATTTTTAAAATTTAGTTTAGTCAATACTTAGTCATTTTTAATATTTCATTATTAAACCTAAGGATTTTATGTTGTAACTTTTGTAACCAGTTTCTATTATATAAAAATATATAATTATTTTGTAGGTTCCGGAGCCTTCTAGATTCATTTATGTCCATTATATTTTAAATTTATTTTAGTAAATATGATAAATTAGGGCCACTTTGCATCTTTTCAAATTCATCTCATAGCTTTATGAGATACTATTTATATGTTCTATTTTAAAATCCAATATAAATAATACATAGTCATTTCTAAGATTTCATTATTGAACGTAAGGCTTTTATGATGTAACTTATGTAACTAGTTTCTATTCTAGGAAAATATATAGTTGATTCGTAAGTTTTAGGGCCTTATAGATTTATTTATGGAATTTTAAGAGTTTTAAGTGTATCAAAATTAAAATTTAAAAACTATTAATGTATTTGAATTTAAAATGCATTCACACTGAAATTCCTAGTGTTATAGAATGTATGCATTTCTTTTGAATTAAAAATTACAAGTTTTCCATGTTATGCAGGTTAAAGAAATGAAGGCACTATGTATATTTACTAAAATAAATGTTAAGCATATGAAAAGTTTATATTATTATATTTTAAATTTAATTTATAAAAATAATAAATTAGGGTCACTTTTTAACTTATGAAATTGGTCTCATAACTCTAGGAGTAACAATTTAGAGGATAGTTTTCTAAAATACAATCTAGTTAGTACGTAGTCATTTCTAAGATATTAATATTGACCCTAAGTATTTTAGGTGTAATTTTTACAATAATTTTTTGTCTTTGGAAAACATATAGTCAATTTTTTTTAGATCTGTACTCAGGATTGAGGGTTCCCTATCCCAATGGATTTTAATCAGAGCTATAACCGGTCTAAGATATAAGTAGGGGCCTAGATCCCCAAGAGAATACTAATGATTAACCGCAACTGGCCTAAGAATATCATCAATGACCACAACCAGCCCAATAATACCAATTATCAGCCATAACCAACCAAATAATACTAATGATCAGCCATAACCAACCCAAAAATACCAATAAACAACCACTATCAGCCCAAGAATACCCATAATCAGCCAAAACTAGCCCATGAATACTCAATGAATGACCACATTTGGATTTTGATACCAAATTGAGATTTGAACTTGGTTGGTGCTTGAAACAACCAAGACACTTAATGAACTCACCCAAATCTCATCATTAAATTTAATCTACATCTTAAACTAAATGGGGATGGGCCTACATCCATAATGTCCACTAAATGATCCACATTCAAATCACCCTATTATGATCTGCATCAAACACATGGAGAACTTTGACCCCTACCTCAACGTTTCCCTATGACCACTTCAAAATGTGAGTGTCTACCCCTAAGTCACGATGCATCACAGGGTGATCATAAATAATTAAACTCAATACCTAGGTGATCGAAGTCATTGATCCTATCCACTCAAGCCAACCCTTGGGACTAAACATAGTCAATTTTTATTTCAGATTGATTGTTGACATTTATAAGAGTTATAGGTGTGTCAAAATAAATATATTAAAACCTCACACCTCCCATAAATAACGATATTTTCTCAGGGATATATGACTAAAATAATTACTTTTGAAACTCATTGTGACTATAGGACATGATTTTTATATCACTTGGTTATAATTGAGTTGATGATTGAATCAATTACTTGATTAATTTAATCATAGACATAGTTTGTGCCAATTAGATACTTATGAACCTAATTACAACTATAAAATATGAATTTTAGGTGAATTAGTCCCAATTTAATCATTGATTTAATGAATTACATGATTATTTCAATCAAGGATATAATTTGGTCTAATTTTATCCTGATGAATAAAATTACAACTATACAGAGTGATTTGGGATCAATTAGCTCTAATTTCAACATTGATTGAGTCAACTACTCCATTGGCTCAATTAGAGATGTAATTTGGACTAATTTTATCCTTATGAACCTGCCTATGAATATATGATATGATTTGGGACACATTTGGCCTGATTTCATCACTTATCAAACCAATTATTTGATTGGTTCAATAAATTATATAATTTATTACAAATTTATCCCCATGAATATAATTATGACTTTAAATTATGATGTGGGGATTAATTATCCCTAATTTCATCATTAATTATTTTATTTATGGATGTAATTTGAGCCATGTGAACCTATTTGGGACTATATGATGCAAATTTGGGCTTAATTGGCCATAATTTAATGGAAGCAATAACTTAATTAGGTCAAATAAGGATGTAATCAAGGATTATTTGAGGATTATGAGGTTAATTAAAATTATGCATTGTGATTTTGGGTTAGTTGGACCCAATATCATCATTGATTAAACCAATTTCTTGATTTATTCAATCAAACATGAAATTTGGGCCAATTTTATCCCCATGGACCTGATTACAACTATACAGTGTCATTTTCAACTCTCATTTGGCTTAAATTTCATTATTGATTTAACCAATTACTCAATTGGTTCAATTAGAGATGTAATTTAGAAAAAAATTAGCAAAGTCAAATAATTAAAACTATATGATGTCATTTATTACTCAATTAGACCTGATTTTATCATTGATTGAACCAATTAATTAAAATTCAAAGGGAAAGTAATTGTAAATGTCAAAAAGGAGTGTTGAAATTGATTTAAGAAACTAGGGCATGCTAAACATCAATGTTTCAATAAAATGGCATACTTAGAAGCAAAGATGAAAAAAAAATATATCCCTTTTATCAAGATAAGAGTAACATCATCTACAATGATAGGATCACTTATGTTTGAATTTATTTTAGATTTAATATTCTCTCACCATATAATGCATGATGGATTATTGTTTAAAAATATTGACCAATGCCATACAATTAATATTTTTGTGGGAAACTCTAGTCCTCTAGTTGTTGAGGGCAAAGGGATGTTTGAGATGGATAATGTCATATTCCATATTTTTTTCCACATTCCAGGCTTGTATGCAAATTTCCTATCCACATATTAGATCACACATTCAAGTGTAGGCAAAACCATTGAGTTTAAACCTATCGATATTTTTTTATCAAAAATATGAAAGCCTGGTCTACTATTATAGCCACTAGAAAAGTGACCATCAAGTATGATTGTAAAAATTTGACAACTTTGTGTTCACTCAACCTTAAAAGGTCATTGTTTCACAAGTCAATGAATTGATTAAAATTTTGTATGAGAATTTTTTCACATTAATTGTTTCTTTTTTCATGACCTTGGTAAAAATAACATGGTTATTGGTTTTCCATAAGTTTCTTTCAAATATGTAGTTTATCTCGGTTATGTATTTATAATAAAACATAGGTATTCATTTCCAAAAGGCTAATCCTTCAATACAAGTGATAGATCACATTTGGTTTATAGTTATATTATTTAATTTACCAATTTTTAGTTTTAGAAACATGAATATGTTATTACATTCATTAATGTTTTTTCTTGTAGAATTTGGGTCTACTTTATGAAAAACAAAATCAAAGTTTTTAAAAACTTTAAAAACTTGAAGGTCCTTGTTAAAAAATTATCAAAGACAAAAATTCAACATCTCAAAACAAATAATAGAGGATATATTTTTTTAATTTCAATTATTATCTTATGTGAACATGCAATCATTCAACTTCAACATATTATACCCTACACCCCTTAGAAAAAATGTGTAGTTGTATATAAAAAACTACACACTAATGGAAATGGCCAATTACATGGTACATTACAAAGACTTACCTCCAAAGTATTAGGTAGAATAAATTCAATGTGAAAACTACATCTAAAGTTTCACTCCCCATCCTGTAATGAAAAATATTAATCCTATAGAATAATGGTTAAGAATTAAGCTAATTTTTCTGATTTTAGATTTTTTAAATGTAATGTACATGTGCACATTTTGAATGAAAAGGACAAATCAATGGAAAGGAAGGGCCTTCCTTATAATTTTTTTTGGCTACTTTGAATATGTGAGTGTACATTGTCTTCATTTTTCTATGACCACTAAAGTGATTTATTATTGGAATGTGTTATTTGATGAACAATCCCATGCTTTCACACCAATATATCCTACTCCCCCTCCTCCATCAATTTATTCTAAGTTGGACACAATATCCGATGTATTTTATCATGAAAAATATAGTTTAGATGAATCCTATTCATATATTTACAATAGTTAAAATGATTATTTTTATGGGAAAATAAGGATCTCCAACATTAGTTCTATAAGACATTCAAAAAACACCTAAATAACCATCAAAACCTTTACCAAAATGGTCTTGCATAGTTCTTAATGAGGCTAGTGCATTGAAAAGGAACCTAATAGATAATAATGACATGATTAAAAAATATATTGGGTGTTACACATTTAGCATTGTTGGTAGTGACAGATGATCCATAGACTTATCATCAAGCTTTTAAGCATCTTGAATGACAAACATCTATGGAAGAAGAACTTTTTTTATAAAGTATAAATACACATGGGAATTGGTTCCACTTCTAAGAATAATAAAAATAGTAAGATGAAATTGGGTTTACTACACTAAATATACATTAAATATTTCTATTTGTAGATACAATGTCTAACTTATAGTAAAAGTTTTTTTCACAAGTTAAAGGTATTGACTACCATGAAACCTTTTCTCTAATTGCTAAGATGAATTCCATTAGGCTAGTACTCTATTTGGATATAACATAAGGATGGGATTTCCACAATATGAATTTAAATATTTCCTTCTTGTGTGGAGACAAACATGAATAAATCTACATGTCTTTCAAGTTCATAAGTAATGAAAACTCTAGTTCTATGTGCATATTTAAAAAATCCTTGTGTGGTTTTAAACAAAATTCTAAATATTGGTATGAAAAGATTGACATGTTCTTAACAAACATTGTATTTACGCATATTTTCTCTTCCCTCATAAATTACACCAATAAATTACATAAAAAACCATATTTGGGTGCTTTATGTTAATAAATTAATGATCACACTGAGCTCCACCAGGCAAATTCATGATTTTAAAGCTTATTTAAGTAATTATTTTGAGATGACTGACTTGGGATTGTTGCTTATTTTTATTTGTTTTTCATATTTTACAATTTGATAAAGGAATTTGTATAGAAAATCCAAGTACTCCTAAGATATACTCAAGTGTTTTAGCATGAAAGACTATAATTATGCACTAACTTTTTATCAATTTGGAGTCAATATTTATACAAAGTGGTCTTCTCATCTAATAGATGGTCCACTCTACATGAAATTGGTGGGAATTATTATGTATTTGACTCATATACATCATGATATTTAATTTTATATGAAATTAGTATCATGCTACTATCAAGACCCCCATGAAAACACCCGAGCTTAACCAATATGCACTACCGATATAATGTGTGTGGCATTCCCCCTAGGCCCACCATAGTCAACCTCCCCTCTAGTAGTCATCACCAATTTATCGCCGTAGGCCCACCACTTTCATCCTTTGCTCTAGAGGTCATTTCCAACTTATCTCCCCCTCGCCAAATTCCTTGTTAACCACTAGTTGTCATCTAACCCAATTGTACCCTTTGACTTCACCGCTACTATCTAGGTGCATTGACCATCATTGTGACTACCAAATCACCACCAGACACATACAACATAGTCATCAGCTCACCACCCACAACCATAAATGCATATCCTACCCATTTTCCCCTACTTCCCCTATATTTTTTAATCACCATGCATTCCACATTCCACATTGTTAACAAAAGAACATAGTCATCATAAGAATCTTATAAATAGAGGAGGAGGTGACATCTTGGTGCATCCCAACTTCCTACATTTCAAATTTGATTGCATTTCTTCTAGGTGGATCATAATTTTAGTTTGTAATGTGAATGTAGTCAATTTCTGAACATCCATTAAAGATTTTCATGTATTTTTGATCCAAGTGTTTGATTTGTGAGTTGTAGCTCTTTATTGTTGTAATAGAAACTATTTTATTTTATTCAAATCCATTTAATTTATGTTGTTTGAGTTTATGTGTTTGTTGAAAGGAATTTTAATACTATTAATTTATTTCAACTAGTTATGAATCCCTCAAAAATTTATAAATGTACCCTACACTCCATTTTAGTAAAGCACAAATGAAAGGAAGAAAATCCCTTTGAATGCATCTTCTATTTGAAGTAAAAAATATTTTCTTATATACCCATGCTATATAAGGATATTGCACCTAATTACAGTCATATGATTAAATTTGAAAAAAAATGAGTTCTTCTAAACCCTCAATGTATAATCATATTACACCTAATTATAGTCATACACTTAAATGGTCAAATCTGTAATCAAATGCAAACTTGTAAAATTTAAGCACTATATTGATACTCTCACTATGTTGTAGTTTTGAGCATTACATCTACTAAAGTATATGTTTTGCACTTGGATATAATAATTGGGTTCTGATTAATCTATCATCATAATTGAGTGTGTTTTTATCTCATAGTGATAGTATCTAATTTATTAATCTTTGGAAGAAAAATTGGTATACTCTAACCTAACTTTTGAAATTGAAGTAAGTGAATACTAGGCACTAAATTTTTCTACTCTACTTGTTTCAACTAGCTAATTTTTTCATGCAATCTATAACTAGTGTAATCCCTAGTGGACTATTTGCATAGTTCTAATGTATGTGAATTCGACACCTTTTTCTAAATGACATTGTCTACGTAGTGTGTTGTAATATAAAGTGTTATGATGGTAGTTAAAATTTGAACTCTCAATGAATATGCATGTTATCAGTACCTTGACTCAAATTTCTCTTCTTAGAAACTTTAATAGTATGCACTATGCTAACAACATTCTTAAAACATGGGTGTCAATTGAATGCACTCTTACAAGAATTGTTGAGACCTCATTGGAATAAATAAAAGGCATGGTAGTTTGGATTGTATTTAGAAGTCTATTTCTAAAGTGTTATTTCTCTCGAATAATATAAAAAAAAATCAAGGTTTGTTTGATTTATATTCTTTGGAAGTTATATTTTCCTTTTTTTTCTTTACAAAGGTAAATATTGGCATGCTCAAAGTTAGAATTTTCTCCATGTAAAGACTTACCCAAAGTAAAGATCTTTTATCTTAATTTAGTGAAAAATAGAATGGTGTCTTAGTGAATGTACTACAATTGTGCCTATCGTACAACTTGATTTACCTGATAATATAAGTCTAACTGACATTATTTAATGCTTTACATATGATAGTTTCTCCCTATCATGGTATAAACTTGCAGATACATGGGACTAAATCATGTCTATATATTATCTCATGGGTAGAGGTGATTACTTTGTCTAATTTATTCAGAATTGAAAATTGAAAACTGTGGTCTAATTATCTTTCATAAGTGCTCTAGTTAGAACTGTTATGTACGAATAAGAGAGAAAACCTAGTATTCATGTCCTAATAAATAAAGATCAAAATGCAAAATGTGGATAAATTGTTTTAAATTGAATACTTAGAGAAAATTGACAAGATTTAATAGGGCTCAATGCAAATTTTAGGATTTTTTAAATAAATAATTATTTGTTTAATGTAGTAAGTGTAAAATATCACCCCTCATAAAACATTCACTTGATTTCCTTGTACCTCCTTATTAACTAAATTATTAGTGGTCTATGACCATCCAATTATACATGGAGTCATAAATAATTATGCACAGACTAAAAATTCAAAAAATAAATTGAATCTTACTTTAGAGATTTACATAAATGATAACTATCTCGTCTCCCAAAGGTTAAAATCATATAATTATAACTTTTGATCCAAATTTTCATTTATGTCTTGTTAAATGTATGTAAATAGGATTTTCAAACTCATGGATGGTGACTAAATATGATGGTTGACCTTGCCTATCATGAATTTTTAATGACGGTTACTTTTTCAACATTGCTCTTCAAAAACCCCAACAATTGTAACCTTTTATAAATGGTTATTTTATTAATAGCAGTCTTAGTGAAGAAGTATTATAATGGTAACATTCCTCTTCAAATATCAATATACTTTATAGAGGAAGAGAGAAACATTAAATATTACACATATATTTTTATTATAATCTTTTAGTGTTTTTTATAGTCTTTTTAAAAATTTCATTTTGTATTTGATATAATCTATCAAAAATATTGATTGTATTTTATAAATATAAAATAAAAATATAGACATATGGCCAAATATAATAATTGATGTATCAATGAGTATTTGATCTGACGTAGTAAGCAGTTTAATTCATTGTTGAGTCTCAAGGACAAATTAAAAACAACCATATCATTTCATTAAAACCAATCATTTCATTTCCAATGCCATCCTCACAAATGTAAGAATTTAATACATGACTATTGCATATTAAGGTGTAAAACAAAATCTTTGATAAATAATTTAAAAACTTATATTAAAAAATAGAATAGTAACTTAAATGGCATTATCAAATACAATTGAGCACAAACAGGAATAAGAAAATTTTCAAAGAGAGAGATTAGTCATAGCAAAATGAATTTATAAGACATAAACATCTCAAGTTAATTCTTTTCTAAGGTCCACCATTGATAAGTCTGGGTGGAAATTAGGTAGATAAGATTAATAGGGTGTATAGTGGTATAATGGGTTATAAGAAATTGTAATTTCCCTTTCTTATTTTGGTTATACTTGTATCCTACAAATTTAGATACACAATACAATAAGTCTAATAAACATGTGCATATACAATAATGCATTCTTGATAATCATATAGCAAAGCACACAATACTATAAAAGTGAAGCAAGTCCATTTAATTCAATGTCTATTTGAAACAAAATTTGAATCATATGCACCTCATAGATATAAATAAAATGCCAACTATTATATGCATGAGTAATAATATTGTGAACTTAAAAGAGATATAATGAACTTGTCATGGTTATGAATATTACCAACATCCTCTCATCTTCTGCAAAACTTGGATTTTTGGAATAGGGTATTGAAATCTATTGAACAATAATTGAAAATGGATTTTTCCATATGTTAAAGTTCTGAATAGATTAGCAACCATGTATGGAAAATGTGGAAGCTTACAAAAGGCATGGGAATTGTCTAGTTGAATGTGCAGTTCACATGAATATACATCTTCTCTTTTCTTTGAGATTTTAGGGTCAAACTCTAAAAGCTTATGCATAAATTTTTCCATAGAAGTTCACTCTTGAAAAAACCATTGTAAATCATGATTAGGATACACTTAAACATTATCTTATAAGACAAATTTCACATCGAGAAAAGTAAATAAATGTTTGATTTGTTAAAAAATGTCTACATCAAAATTATGAAGAATGATACTGAAGGCCTCTAATATGTATGATAGAGCTTGTTCATGCTTCAAAAATGAACCTCAGATAGACATGATGGGTATAGACAAGTTACTTGTAAAGGTTTTGGAACAAGGCTTTGAACTAGAATATCATCTAGTTCTAGCTTCAAATCACTCTCCCTTAAAATTATTATAACCTGCATAACAACATGAATATTTGAAGAACAAAAACCTCACTAAATATATAAAAATGTGTTGCGATAAAATAACCACCTCAATAACCATTCTTGAATAGTTTTTAAGTCACAAGTCTTTTGAACAACAAATTTGTCATACTAAAAACATTGGAAACAAAGGTATATATCTTAGGATAAGATCTCTTTCTTATTTTTTATAGATGTTAAAGTCTTGAATAGCTTGACAACCATGTATAAAAAATGTGTAAGCTTATAAAAGTTAAGGTAATTATTTGGTTAAACATATATTTTGGTGGGTTTGTTAACAAGTTTATGTTGGGTTGAATGTCAGAGCTTGTAGATGAAATTACAAATAAATATAGACCTTAACCTAATATAAGATTAGGAAAACCACACTTTTATAGTGTAGGTGACATGAATTTCTTAGATATAAACTTCAAATGATTATATGGTGCAATGAACAACTTCCTCTATATATCCCATGTTTTATAGTATAAATTTGGTGTTTATATTGATAAATTAGGCACCCCTCAATTAAGTTTTCTATGATATAGATTGTAAAATAATATTTTCATTTTTGTTATAGGATTATGGACAACATATATGTCTTGTATATAGTTGTCTACTATGATATAACCATAAAGTGTTCAAAAATGCATATATTATCTATGGTTTGAGGAAGTAAGTGATAATATTTAATTTTGTTATAATTACTAGTGATATCAAATTGAACTATTCATACTATGTATCTTTCATTAATGGTCTTAAGGCTATTATTATGTGAATGTGGATAATGTGATTATTGAAATAAATTCTAAAATATTATATGACCAAATGTCTATAAGGATTTGTGTAAGAGATGAGAAGCTAACTACACTTCATATCTAGGTAATAGTGCTTGTGCAGTAGTTTGTTGATGTGAAAACCAAATATGTGTAGGATGTTAGGGATGTGAGATCAATGGAAAGGTGGGTTACACCAAACAATAGTGGTGTTTCATATAGTGTTAATAGAGGGGTCTCTCCAATTATACTAGTACAATACACTATGAATGAATCTCATTTTCCATTTTTAGAGTGAGATTTCAATACAAATGATCAATGCCATACATCATCATTTACACTAAAACCATTACATGTTTTCAGTGATGGCAGATCATATATTGTGAGATGCCAAACATGAAACTCTATTGTAGAGTATAGGGGGAATTGAGGACATACAGGTTATTTTATGGCAAGTGTTTTTATTTATTTATGGTATTTCCCTTATTTTTGTTGTGTATCATATTAGGGTATTCCATGAGGAATAAGAAGGAGCAAAAGAATGTGTGTAAAAATAATGCATTAAGGGCTCTCTCTTAGAAGAGAGTTATAACAATGTGAAATTATAATCAATATTATCAATGAATGATAGTTTTGTTATGTATTTGAAAGTATATAGTTAACCAATTTAGCACACATGGTGTTAGGAAAATTTTCCAATTTCACCTCATTATGAGCCATTTCTATCCATATTTTTAAAATCTCAAAACCTTGAATACTTATAAAGTCAACATTAGAAAACTTTGAATATTCTATTTGTTGGCTTGCTTTACACACACACTGAATCTTAATTTTGAATTAAATTTATTAGCTTCTATCCCATTCCCTTGTAATGACTATAAATTCATTTTAATCATGTATAATCGTTAAAATGACCATATAGATAATAATATTAATTTTGAATTGAAATAACTAACTTCTACCCCAGTCTCTTCTAAAGATTACAAATACATTTTGTATGCACCTAAATCTAATAACTCTAACCATTTTACTAATCCGTCTATTTATCCTAATTAATCTCGTAACCATAGTCATAATTAAACAATTAAATCATATCCCCCTTCATTCTTCTTCATCCACTAGCCTTATCCCTCCACCAAAAAACAACTAATTTACTTAATCCTTATTATTTACTAACTAATTCCACTTATCTATTGTTTGAGAGTTTAAAATTCTCATGACCCACCTATCTACCTAGTCCTAAGCTTTCCTACAATCCTACTAAGATTCTCTAGAACACCCTAATCACATGTCTAATCTATCACTAATCATGATTAGACCTCTAAAGAGATTCTAGAGGCTTCTACCTCTAGAACCTTCCCTCATCTAGAATCATTTAAGGAATTTTTAATTCCTTGGATAATCCTTCACCATTGATCTCCTACCCAAAAATTTGAATAATGGCCATTGATCTTCCCTCATTTCTATATAAACACCATCACCGCTTCATACCCAAAATAGCTATTGAATCTATGAAATCTCCATGTCAATGAGAAAATAAACCACAAATCCATGAGTCCATGCTATCATCCAGATCATTAATTAAGTCTTAAAGCCAAAATCATGACAAAATTATGAGTCTACCCATAATAATCCAACAAGCAAAAGTCAAGAATCATTAAAAAAAATTCTTGAAGATCTTGAAGAGAGGATAAGAGGAGCAAGAAAATGGTAGGAAATTCCTTATTATTTCTAATTTCCTTCCATAATCTCTCCCTTTGATGTTATTTTGTTTTGGGTTAAATTTAATATGTATTAATTTAAATTCATACGCTCAAAAATAAAATTTCACATCAGTGACCACGGTGGGAAAACCCCTTCAATTTAACTATCTTGCATGTTAGGAGTGTTTTTGACATCCTATAGGATTGATTGTGTTACAATGACCCCAATTGTACTAAGAACAAAATGCAGTAATTTTTAAAAAAAAACTTACTCAACAAGCATTCAACAAGAATCATGGAAACTTATGTCAAAATATATTTTCACCATAGATAACATCAAATTTCTAACTTTAATTTCAAATGCAACATAAATTATTACAACTTCATAAGAAATTAAAATACACTATGACACAATCACAACTAGTTTCACAATACAATAATTATTGTTCATGTACAATAATATTATATTTAAAATCTTAATAGGCATTTAGACTTATATATAATATAAATATAACTAGCTCTTTAGAGCTCAATTTGTACCAACTCACATATCTATGATAACCTCAAATGTTGTCTCAAGGTATTTACTATAATGGGGAGGAAGAGCATCATAAGAGCACTTTTTCACACCAACCATAGACCAATAATCCCTTGCATAATCCAATATCATAGAATGTCCCTACCTTCATGGATAGATAGATAGAATGATGTGGGAATCTAGAATGAGACGTGATAGTAACCCATGTGCTGTAAGATTTCTCCTACATGACATGTATCATAAAGAAAATATGTTTTTAACATGATATTACACAACATACAAATCAAACATATGAAATGACAATGTTAATCTAACATTACTTTGACCAAAGTTTTAAATAACATATGATCACTCGAATTAGTCAAATTCATAACATATCACTTAATTGGATTAACCATACCCAAAATTGGTGATGCTAACTAGGCTTGAGAAATCCATCTCACTGATGGGTTAGTATTGTCAATACAGGACCCATAATATACATAGTATAGCATAGTACAACTTAAGATATTTATTTAGATTATTACTAATAGCTGAAATATGATCATCCTAAAATTGGGAAATAATCTAAATTTACATTCTTCTATAAATGGATGAAATGAATCTATAAGCATGCTAATGTTATATATATAACAATTAAACAGTCCATACATAATCATATCATCCAGGTATGCTAAACAAAGGACCATAATAACATAAAAATAAAATCAAATATAAATAAGTATTATTTGACAAGATCACATTAATTGAGTATGATAACAAAAGTTCATAAATACTTTTTAATAATAGATATTCAAAGCACAGTCCTGCATCATTCATACAAATTGAGTATAACAAATATAAAGAACCATATATGTAATTCTTATTTCAAAGCATTAATAATTTTATTCAGGGTTTAATAAATAAACATTATTGTATTTTAATGCCACCAAGTATAAATTTATAACCAACAATTATGGAAATAACAATCCCAAAACAAACAACATTATTTTCAAATTATCAAAACTTAAGCCAATATTTACATTTTTGGTTTAATTTGATGATTTAGGTGAAATCAAAATCATATTGTCAGCATATATATATATATATATATATATATATATATATATATATATATATATATATATATATATATATATATATATATATATATATATATATATATATATATATATAAATTTCCCACCTAACTACTCAACTAAGATAATTACTTCTTCTATTGGAAACTACATATTTCATTAATTTCCTCTTAACTAAGACTTTACACTATATTCCACTGGTCGACTAGTTGTCTACAACTCATAAAAGCAATATTTACCTTAAATATTATGCATACACTAACATATAAAATGATCAAGTCACCCCTTTTAACCATTTATTTATCAAATTGATTTCAGGTATAAAATGACATTTCCAGCCATAGGAATAAAATCCATGGGAAAATAATTTCATTTCCAGCCAATAGGATTTATATTTTGTATCCTAAAATCTGGAAATCAATACTTTACATGACACTATATTCATCTGACAATGGTTTGATTCCCTTATGCAAGTCATTATTTTTGTATATCTATATAAAGTTTAGTGCTTACATAAATTTATGTATTCATAATATTTAACCTCAAGTTGCTTTATATATATATATATATATATATATATATATATATATATATATATATATATATATATATATATATATATATATATATATATCCCTGCTTGAATCTTAATCATTGTCTTAAATCAATATAGAGTAAAATTGTAAGAGATATTTTATGTTATAGTGATATAATTGAATTTATTGCCAATGTAATAAGGAATTCCAACTACTAGTCTCCTCTCAATAATTAAATTTAATTAGGTAGATCCCCTACGCTATACAAAATCTATCAATTTAATGGTTTCAGTACCCTATACTAGTCACTTTTTATACACAACCTTGCCAATTTAGTGCCTAGTTTAAAGTTCATGAATCTATTCAAAATTTTCTATGTATTTCAAAAGATAATTTTTGACTTACTATATATATGTATATTCATATATTTTGTTCAAACACATATATTCTTTATTACCCAAATCACAAGGTTAAAAGTCACTTTATTTGTATATGCTAATATTTATGAATATACTTATATTCTCTCTAGATTCTAAGTTTTAATATCTCTCTCTCTCTACACACACACACACACACATTTGTTTTATTTCTAACTATAAGCTATGTGAATAGATATTTAAATCTGCATTTATATATATACACCTATTCCATATAACCCATATTTCTTATTTCGGTGTGTGTGTGTGTGTGTGTGTGTGTGTGTGTGTGTGTGTGTGTGTGTGTGTGTAAGTGTATGCATTTATACATCTATTTATATTCAACTTAGAATATATAAAGACTCAATGTATTTATATCAATTTACAGTCCTAAATCGTTTAAAACATTCCTATATTTTTTTAAAATGAAAACACAAAAATCCATAATCTAACATTCTTTCAATAGAATAATACACTATTAAATTAATTACAGTACCCATTTGGTATGCTTTGCCCTTGTTGATTTTTTTTTTTTTTTTTTCTTCTAAAACTTTCTTTTCTTCTTCCAATTTCCTTCCCTCTTTCTCTGTGTGTTCAAAATCATTTTTCCAATTCATTCTTAATACCCTTTAATCACTGTTTAATTTCTTTGCATGGCACTTGAAACCATAGTCGTAGGCCTTTTTCTAAATAATTAACTGACAGTGCCAAAAGTAATTATCTAGGCAAAAATATTCATTGAGATAAACTTCTAATTAATCTCCCTTAATTTCACTAAGTTAATATCAAGTTAACTCAACTTCACCTTTTTCTTGAATCTTTTGAAATATCCATTTTCAAATAAAGCCATCATAGGATTTCATGCAACAATTATATTGCGTAAGAATCAAGTCAACTTGATTAACACAAGATCAGTCTTTTTAATGTAAAGGTTCATCCTAGTGTTTAATTAGGATTTTTACACATTTTTATTTAGTAAAATTTATATATTGAATATCATAAGTCAAAAATTGTCTAATGCAATAATCAAACAACTTAAGATTATAATAAATCATTAGTTTGACAAGATATATATAGCATTAATTACTATCTTCATTTCCTATTGAAAGATGCATTTAAATAATTTAGTTTAATAGAACACATAATAAAGCATCTCACAAATACAACGATTATTATAACCAAGTAGAATCTATGCTAATACTATAGAATAATAAAATCATTCCTTTTTAATGCACAACTAAAATATAATCAATGCAAACTACTCTAGCATTAACAAGCATAATACTAACAAACTAGATCAATGCAAACAATTTAACAAGTCAATCTATGGTGGTGTGTGAGTTTGGGTTACTAGCATTTCCCTTCTATCATCTTGAAATCATCTCATCTTCACCATCTTCTATGATGATGCTCTCCCTCATCATGCTCTAAAGGTAAGGCCAATCCTACATCCACCTCAAAATAAATATGTAGTTAGTCTAAGTCATCATAATATATAAACCATTGATGTAAGACTAACAAGTATACATCTACAATATATATATATATATATATATATATATATATATATATATATATATATATATATATATATATATATATAGTTGTCACATTATGTATAATAATCAACAATATTAATGTTCCTAATAGTACATATCATAATGCTCAAATCAAAGCAATAAAACTCAGTTATTAACCATATTAAATTCATCGATTCAAAGGTTAAAGTCATAGGGTGAAATTGGGATGTAAAAGACTAGATAAATAACAAGGTCTAGATTTCATCAAATTATCATGTCTAGGCAAATGGTGGTTTTTCTCTATAAGTCGCAACATTGCATCAACAATTTTGCCATTAAATCAATAGTTTTTCACTGATCACCACACCTTAACCACTAGCAGCTAAATCATGACTTGCCAATTTTGCCATTAACCAATTTTTCCATTAAATCATGACTTGCCAGTTGTGATATTGCCAAAAAAGTGTGCTTTTGTGCTTTCTAGAAGTGATTTTACATTAGTCTAACTATGTATCTATGATTTTGCCTTCTATAATTTCATTTTTACATTCAATTTTTTCCTTTTTGAGTGAATTTTTAGGTTTAATTTCAATTAATTTTGAGTCATTCTAAGAGTTCCACAAGTCTCATAAGGGGAACTATTCATTGACCCCATTGGGGGCTACTTCCCGTAGACCCCCGCATCACGGCCCCCTCACCCAAAGAAGTTATAGAGACAAATGATAATTTTTTATTGGTTTTTATTAAGGTTTATTGGACTAATATTTTATTTCTTACATGGATAAATCTAGTAGTGAATTTTACTTGTTAACATACTCTCTTGCAGGTCATATATTTTGTCTAATGTCTTGTCTTGCAGGTTACCCCTCATGATTACCGATTGAAAATACTAATTGATTTCTTTGCAAGTCACATGTCAAATATATTTTAGAATTTTAAAATCATATTTTAAATATCTTTTATATTTTTATATATATCACATCTAAATTACTCTGTTAATAAATATTTTTATCTGCTTGTGTGTCACCTGAGCGCTATAGTGGCGTATGCTCTCCTTGCATCCATGTGATGATTCTTGGAGGATAAAAACCCACTAAAAACCCCTCTCATTTTTTTTTTATGGGAAACATGACATTTAATTGACACCTATGCACTTTCCATAGTTTTGGGGGGATATTGATCATGAATTTCACCACCACGCACTAATTCACACTCTGTGTTTTGACAGAGTATAAATATCAGGGACAACTATCATTAGGCTAAGTGGCTGACTCCATAAATTTTATTTATGAAGGGGAAGAGTTAATTATCTAAACAAAGCATTAAAATTCACCCTAAAAAGACTTGGGCCCCATTGTACCTAGCATATATTGGGGACACCCCTAGAAATCCCATTTAACCTTGTAGAGGACAAACAATCATAAAAAGTGACTTAACGTTGGAATAAGTATCAACTCCCAAGTGAAAATCAAGTGTAGATGTGGTTGAGAGGGTTTGAGAGATTATTTAATGGGTCACTAGACTACAGTCTCACTTTTGAAGCTATTAGATGGCGTAGTCATCAATTTACATTCCCAATTAGTTTACTAATCTTAGGTCTATGGTTTTCTTTATTTAGTGAGTGTTGTTCTAGACCTATGTTATTTATGAGCTAAGTTAGCATTTTACCCAAACCTATATACGCCTATCTAGGTCTTCACATATCATCATCTTGTATATCCTTGTCTCATCATTATATCATTATGTACATCCTAGACACTATACTCTTATATATATTCTCTTTGTACATTAGTGTACATCCCTTTAAGCCTATATCATATTATGTCTTTCCCTATCTCTCATCACCCTTTTTACATTAGCCACATCCTATCCTAGTCTCTTCCATCTATCAATGGTCATACCCCCTATCCTTATCATAGTCTAACTTTGACTAATTCCACCTTGTCCAAACTTGGTCACATCTTAGTCATTTCATCACCATATTCCTACATCATATTTCCTTTTCTTACTCATCATTAGAGTCTTGGTCCAAACTGTATTACCCATCACAAAAATTAATTTAGTTGATATCTTGTTACTTGTCTTAACCTTGTTTAGCTTAATCACCTTGTCCACCTTATCTATAGACAATCATTTATCTTGACCTTATCTTGTCTAACTATTCCTAATCATATTTCAACCCAATTCATCCCATAGTCTATACTAGTCCTCTCATCAAGTCTATATTCATAACTTGGTCCTCGTCCACATTGGCCAAACATTCTTGTCATATCAAGGTCCTTGTCATTAGCTTGCTTATGTCTAATAAAGTTTGAGGGATACACATAATAACAATATTATAAATCATATCAATTAAATAATCTCATTCTATTTAAAGTCTATCATCTTAGTCTTGAGCTAGTCTTAATCTAATCAATCCCTATCAATATCCTAGGCCAGTCTATCCCATAATCATAAAATCTTACAGCTTGTCATAGCTCACGAAGTCAAATCCAATCAAAATCATCAAAGTCTATCTGACATCCTAATTTTGTCTACTTAATCTTCCCTTTCTTCATATAACCTCACCTCACATCACACATCGAATCAAATTTGAAACTAGACTACCAAAATCCTTTGTTCAAATTTGTCCTACACATCCCATCTTCATCCCTCAATTTTTCCACTCAATCCCCCTCATTTTTTGATTGGGTCTGACAAACCACATCATCCATATTTTCTCCCATATTCATCCATAGCATCCAAAACAAATTTGGTTAGTACCCTAATTGAACAATACCTCATGGCCAATAGGGATGTCCTTCTTTCTTGCCTCCTTGAGATGATCACTCCATGTCTTATAGAATTTGACCCCATCCATCCAACATTACCTCTAGTCTACACCGATCCACATGAGTCCCATTCAAATTCTTTATCCACCAATCATATCCAATCATCTACCCATTTATATACTAACAAAGAGAATCTAATCCTGGCCACCTCATCTACTACTCATCTACTTAGCCAATCACATCAACAACAAACTCATCTAAAACCTAATGCTTCCACATCCAAAGCATGAAGTGAAGAGATTCCCTTTAATACTCTTCCTATGACATTAGAATCCCTCTTACACCATTTTGTTTAAAATGACATGATGGTCTATCCACCCATATGACATCTTAATCTCATGAATCCTAAGCCCTCTTAGTATAAAGCTAACCAATAGTGTGTATATCACCAAACATGGGGGAATATTGTTAATCAAAATCATAATTATTAAAACTATATCCAAGACCTCATTCACTATGGTGACATAAAAAATTGAGGATGAATCATTTGAGTCTACATCTTTGGGTGAACAAGAAGAGAAATGTTGAGATTCCATTCCCAATCATGATCAGTCCCTTCTCTTTCCAAGCCAAGGTCAAAACACTACATCCATTTTTTCATGGTCCCACCATTTTAACAAATATTCCATCGAAGATGAGTCTGTCCCCCATGAGCCTAGCCCTCCTTTCCATAATGGGTCCTTCTTTCATGGACCTATCCTTGGTGAATCCATTATCCCTCCACCATTTTCCCCTCACCCATCATTTCATAGACCCCATGATGAGAGGTCACTTATAGACAATAAATATGATACTATCAACATCATAACAGAGTCAACATTGGAGTTAATATAAGTTTTATCTACATCAAGATCATGCTCAACACCAATATCTAAATCAGATCCCTCATCTAAAACATCTTCCTTATTAGACATTATAGAAGATGATGACCGTGACTAACATTTTGAAGATATTTATAATTTGGATGATAATAAATCACCAATCATATATTTTGATCTTAATTAGGATGATGAAGTCATAACTAATTTTTTATAAGCTTTAATTATCAAAGATCATTAGATTGAATCTGATCCTACATCAGATGCATATCTTAGAACTAGTCCTAGTGATCCTTTTACTGATCTTGAGGATACTTTCTCCAATATTGAAACTAGGTCTCCAAGGAACCCTTATAATGATCATGATGTCCCATCTCCATTCATTGACCTCATCATGCTATCTCCACTGCCTTCATCCATCATAGACCCCATCCTTCCTATCAATGATCATTAAATCACCTAGCTCCATATGGAAGAATAATAACATACATTGTTGGACCCTTCCTCAAGCAACATAATAAGTGCCACAAATGTAGAGTTTCAAGACCATATTCTAAAAGTCATAAATGATAATCAAATCACCTTTGATATAATAAGTCAAAATCAAGAAAATCCACATCATCATCCTATTCAAAATGCATCTTCCCCTAGTGAAGCCCAATGTCAGGCACTAAGAGACCATCAAAGTCATAATAATCTTCATCTATAAAATCAAATATCAATCTCCTCTGGTGAAGCCCAATGTCAGGCACCAGGGAGCAACCAAGATATAATCAATTCTAAAAATCAAAACAACATCATAAGAACTATCAGTATGGCCAATAATCTTTTAAATAATCAGATCAAAAGATGAACTACAAATTCAGAGTGTCTTGGATCTCTTAAAGTCTTTTGTCAAATGGCACCAATCAAATGTGGAATGTCTAACATCTCCAATGATGTGTGTAAATGTTAGTCCTAATCTTCAAACACCCATCACACTCTCCTATCATGATCTTATCATCCATGCAAGTCTAATACAACCCCATCAACATCAAGATCTAATCCAATCCATATCTCACACCACCTTCTTGGGTAGCATTTCATCTCATAAGGATGATGAAGATAACTAGTCTAGATATCTAGAGGGGTATGAATCAAGAATCAATAAAGGTCACACATACATCAATACATCCAATATTAACAACCTGATCCTAGCATCACATGTATCTAGAATAGGTGTTGGTTGAAGATCATGAGAGCATCCACATATTTCATCTCACCCACCTCTAATAAATCAAGATGCCTAAAATTCAAAAATAAAAAAAATAAAAAATAAAAAATTCAAAAATAAAATAAAATAAAATAAAAATCATTCATCCAACGGTGAAAATTAGTCTTCTTCTACCTTGGGAAATTACCATGATAAAAATTGGTTTCTAATGTCATGGTAAAATAATTATCCACATTATACGTTAACATTTGGGGGTAAAATCCATCTCTTGTTAATCCCATCCATGTCATATCCCTCCATCCATTATTCTTACACATCATCTCACAATTCCTATTATGTATCTATTTTATTATAGTCTTAACCTTTGTAAGGGAGTGAAAGATGTCTTGAGAAATGTTTTGTAATCATCTTAACATATCCTCCAATGAACACTTGGGAAACTAAATATCTTATTATTTCATGATATGGTCATTGGTGATCCCTAGTCTATTCTCCCTGGGTCCTCATCCCCATTTTTAGAATCACCCCCATCCTTTTATTATCCCATATATTATTCCATCTATCCTTATTTTTTTTTCAAGTCTTGGTATTCACTTTTCTAGTAACCCCATTTCTATAGTGTACATACATATTCCAAAATCCCTAAAAATTATAAAATACATAGAATATGAAAAACATCTCATCAAATTGTCTTATGTCTTGAGTATCCCAGTCATCTTGTCCATCACATTGGCATCCCACCTCATCTTATGCCATAAATCTCCTTCTATCTTGATTGTCTTTTCATATGTCATCTTGTCCCAGCTATCTTATCTAAGGTCTTAATCATATTATAATCTTGTCATATTATCCTATCTTATATCCTAGTTATCTTATTATCTTGTCATCTTATTCTATTTTATATCCTAGTCATTTTATTATCTTGTCATCTTGCCTTGTCTACTAGTGGTCCTATCATCCAAGTCTTTATCCATAACTATTGGAAAGATTGTCATTGATGTCAAAGGTCTAGCATTGGTGATAAAGGCCCCATAACATTTATTGTCTAAAGGTGTTTTTAATGTTCATATTTTGGCTAAAATGTGTTGATATTTATTTAATTCCTATGAATACATTTTTAGTTTATTAAAATTCAAAAGAGGGCCCATGGAGAAGTCAAAGATTCATGGGGTAAATACAAAAGAGGAATGGGACACATTTTCCCATGAAGAGTCATCTTGAGGAATTCCAAGAGTCACCAAGTGAAGACAAAAGAGGTTATGGCACATTTTTCCATGAAGAGTCACCTTAAGGAATTAGAAAGGTCACTAAGATTAATACAAAATAGGAAAGGATGCATTTACTTATGAAGGGTAACCATATGACTTTTCAAATACAAGGATTCAAAGGGTCATGCAAGTTTGGCACCATTTTCCATGAGGAATGAAGGGTCACAAAGGGTGAATGCTAAAGGTCATTTGGAAAGCTATAAATAAAGTCTTAAGAATTTATTTGCAATATAAAAGAGAGTGCATGGTTTGTAATTTTTTTATATAATAAAAGAGGAGAGAATATAAAGACATATTGTAGAGTTCTATCATTTGCTGAGAAAGCAACATTGAGAGATAGTTATGTTTTATCCATAATAGGGGTTGGTACTCATAAATAGTTGTTGTGTTGGTGCTCGATAAAGGAGTTGGTGCTTACAAACTTTGTAATTTGAGTTGGTACTCTTTCATATACTTGAGATTGTTCTCCATGGTTTTTCCCACTTTGGGTTTCCACATAAGAATCTGGTCTCTCTTTCTCTCTCTCTCTCTCTCTCTCTCTCTCTCTCTCTCTCTCTCTCTCTCTCTCTCTCTCTCTCTCTCTCTCTCTCTCGTGTGGTGCATATTATTTCAGTTTTATTGCATATCTTAAATGTATGGTTAAGTAGAGTTTGATTAATTAGAATATTTATAATATATATGATATACTTATTCACCCCCCCTCAGTATATATCATGCTTAATAATTAGTATTAGAGTAGGTTCCTTTGGAAAGAGTTTTAAAACTTGAAGGTAGATCAGGGAAAACACAATGGATGGATCACATGAAGTTTTTTCTACAAATAAGGCACCTTTGTTTGATGAGATAAGTTATGATTTTTGGATCATAAGGATGAGGACTTATTTTATGTCTCTTGGATTTAACATTTGGCAAGTAGCTTTGGAGGAATACGAAGAGCCACAGAACTTGTGATTAATCTAGTAGAAAAGAAGGCAAGTGAAAATATTACTAAAGCTTTAAATTCTATTTTATGTGGTTTATGTGAATCAATTTTTTTTAAAGTTATGCAATGCAAATATGCTCAGGAGACTTGGGTAAAGCTTGAAAATACTTACAAAGGTGATGGAAAGGTTCAACAATCCAAGTTCCAAACTTTTAAAAGATAGTTTGAGAGTTTTAAAATGGAAGAAGAATAAAATACAGTGATTTATCTTTTACGGGTTGATCAAATAGTTAATCATATTCAAAGTCTTTGAGAAAAGTTAGAAGAATTAGCGGTGGTGCAAAAGGTTTTGAGATCTCTACCAATGAGATATGATGCAAAGGTTTTGGTAATCAAGGAGATGAAGGATCTAGACAAACTAAAGATGGATGAACTACATGGTATTCTTACATCATATGAGATAATAACGAATAAGAGAAACTCTAAAAAAAGGAAACTAATTTCAAGACATCAAAGAAAGACAAGGCTAAGATTCAAGAATCAAGTGACAACTCTAGCAATGATGAAGGTGAAAATGGATCTCTTTTCATTCGTAAGCCAAAAAAGGGCACAAGTACATATCAAGGAAAATTGCCTTTCAAATGTTTTAATTGTGGAAAGATTGGACATTTTTTAGCTAAGTGCCTAGATAAGGCTAATGGTGACAATGAAGAAGGAAAGTCTACATATAAGAAGAATTTCAAAGGAAAATTCAAAAAAAGATTCAAGAAGAAAATTTTATATTCTAAATATCTTAGCTTAGTCGAAGATAGTGGAGTCAGTGATTCAACAAAAGAAGAGATTTTATTCATGGCCATACATGAAAATGCCTCTGCAATCAAAAGTATAGATAATCAAGAAGAAGAATAGGATGAAGTTAAAGTGAATCTAGAAGGATAAATCATTTTTGCCTTAGAATAATTAAAATCTCTTGAAAATAAGAATCTAAGATTGAAGCTCTAGATCGAGAAAAATGAAAAAGAGTCAAAATAAATAATTGAAGATCTACAAGCACACATTGAAGAAGCCAAAAAGACTGAAGAAGATATAACAACTTAGTTACAAAAAGTAAGTTATGAATGTGAAAGGTATTTTGTTGATATTACCTCTTTAAAAGTAGATCTTGAGAAAACAAATAAACCAGTCAATGATAGAGTAGCCAATGATTTAAAATTTGAGAATATCACTAATATATTGAAAAAGATATTAGAAAGTCAAAGATAAATGTCATATAAGATAGGTATCAAATTTGAAAAAGAGAAATGGGAGGCTACTACTTTCAGAGACAAGGTTAACATAGAAAAATGAAAGATCTATGTTGAAGCTCTTACAAAAGAGGAAATGAAAAGGTAAGAAGTTAAGAATATAGAGGACATCTCAAAAAAAGAAGGCTAGAAGGAGCAGAGCTACAAAAGTCAATTATATCAGAGAACATAAATAGGTTCTATTTTTATGGTTACTATTTTTATTGTAATGGATATGGGCATAAGAAAATAAATTGTCAAAAAAGGGCTAATAATTTCAGAAACAAGAAGGAAACTCATGCAAAGTCAAGCAAAAGCCATAACTCTTTTGATCCTCTATCAGGCTTTAATGAAGAAGCCATAATATGTTACGAGTGTAATAACTTTAGATAAATGTCTTGGTATTATAAAATTATAATCAAGTCAGTCAAGAAAGACCAAAGTTTCAAGGATCTATTCATCAATAAGAAAGTTCAGACATGTCCATGGTAGAAAAAACAACCTAAAAAATCTATGTTGGCCCAGATAGCTTTGCATGCAAAAAATAAAGAAAATACATAGTTCATTGACAATGGATGTTTGAGTCACATTACAGGAGAAAAGATAAAGTTCATAACCCTAAAGAAGATTAATGGTGGCACAGTGAAATTTGGAGACAATACTCCTGCCAGAATTGCCAAAAATGGTACACTAAGTTTGGATAATGGTAGAACTAAGACTGAAAATGTTTTGTATGTATAAGGTCTTAAGCATAATATTTTGAGTGTAATTCAAATGTGTGATTAGGTACACACACTAAATTTTTATTTATAAGGTTTTGAAATTATGATAAAATATTCAAATGTGTTGATTGTAGATGCTCAAAGGAAAGGAAATAATTTGTATATGTTATCAGATATCAAAGGTCAAAAATCTTGTTTGAGTCAAGCTAAGGAAAATTGGATATGGCACAAGAGAATGGGACACATAAATTTTGAAAATCTTGTCAAAATCAGAAAAAATCAAGAATTTAGAGATCTTCTAAAGATTACAAAGCCCTCCAACATGCTTTGTGAACCTTGTCAGCATGGGAAGCAGGCCAGAAGATAGTTCAAGACAAAAGAATACTTGACTATTCATATGTTATAGCTTGTTCACACTAATTTGTGTGGTCCTATGAGAACTCAAAGTACTCAGGTGAGAAATATTTTATTTTTCTTATTAGTGATCTTACATGTATGACTTGGGTGATGTTTTTGAAGAAAAAATCAGAAGATTTCATACATTTCAAAGCATTCAAAGCTTTAGTTGAGAATGAAACTAGCTTAAAATTTAAGTGTTTGAGATTAGATCAAGGAGGAGAATTCATATTAGATCAGTTTATTGAGTATTGTGAAGACCATGGGATAAAGAGACATTATTCAATAGCCAAAACTCCACAACAAAATGGAGTAGTTGAGCGAAGAAATAGAATAGTTCAAGAAATGGTGAGGACAATGCTAAATGAATCCAAGATACTAGATAAATATTGGAGAGAGGTAGTAGGTACAGTAGTGCATATCCATAACAAAGCATTGTTGAGAGTCAACAGTGACAAGACTCCCTATGTGCTATGGAAAGACAAATTAGATACAGTTGATTATTTTAAATTTTTTGGTAGCCAATGCTTCATAATGAGAACTAATGAAAAACTTGGTAATTTTTAATCTAAAGCAGATGAAGGTATATTTCTTGGATATTTTTGTAAAATTAAAGCTTATAAATTTTATAACAAAAGAAATAAGAAGATTGTTGAAGGTGTAAGTGTCAGAATAGAAGAAGATGTAGCACAAAGAGACAGTGATCTAGTAGACACTCTAGAAATCATTGAAGAAGAATATTTTGAAGAATCAGATGAAGATGAGATTAAGGAGAAAAAGGACACCAAAACTCCATCCAAATGTGTCTAGATAAATCATAATGAAAGTGACATCATCAAGAACATAAATGAAGGAGTTTGCACTAGAAGAATGATGGTAAGTGAATCTGAGCAAGTTAATTTCTCTTTTTTATCCAAAATTTAGCCTATAACTTTTTTAGAAGCTAGACATAATGAACATTGGGTTAAGGCAATGGATGAAGAATTAAATTAGATAGAAAAAAATGATATTTGAGAATTAGTGCCTAGACCAAAAGATCACAATGTGATAGGGACAAAATGGGTATATAAAAATAAGTTGAATGAAAATGGTGAAGTTACTAGGAATAAAGCAAGGTTAGTATGTAAAGAATATGCTTATATTGATGGAATATATTTTGAAGAAACTTTTGCACTAGTGGCAAGGCTAGAGGCTATTATAATGTTTCTTGCATATGTAGTGTTTAAAATTTTCAAAGTGTTTTAGATGGGTGTCAAGTCTGCCTTCCTAAATAGGAATCTAGAAGAAGAGGTCTACATTGAGTATCCTAAGGGATTTATTCTCTTAAATGATAATATACATGTATGTAGATTGAATAAAGCATTGTTTGGATTGAAACAATATCCTGGAGCTTGGTATGCAAGACTTGATAAGTACTTGGAAGATCAAGGTTTCAAGAGAGGTTTTGTTGACAATAATCTCTACATCAAAATAGAAGGTGAGCATCAATTGATTATTGTGGTATATGTTGATGACATAATTTTTGGAGGAAAAATTGAAAAAATGACAATTTTTTTTTTGATAATATGCAAAAAGAATTTGAGATGTCTATGCTTAGATAATTGCCATTTTTCATAGGGTTGCAAATATTTCATTCAGATAAAGGAATTTTCATATCTCAAAGTAAGTATGCCAAGGAAATGTTTAAAAAATTGGTTTTGAGGATTGTGCATCAGTTGGCACACTAATTAGTATAGGGAACAAGGTGAGTAAGGATGAAGATTCACCTATTGCAAATCAATCTTTGTATAGATCTATGATTGGTAGTCTTTTATATTTGACAACATCAAGGCCAAACATCATGCATGCAGCAGGCATAGTTGCAATATATCAAGTATCCCTAAAGGAGAGTCATGTTCAATTGGTGAAGAGAATATTAAAATATGTGAAGGGGATATTATATTATAGATTGTGGTATCCCATAGGTAAATATTTCACTTTGGTTGCTTATATAGATTCAAATTGGGCAGGTTGCTTAGATGATAGAAAGAGTACAAGTGGAGGAGATTTCTTCCTCGGTAATAGCTTAGTATCATGAATAATAAAAAAGTAGAATTTAATATCACTTTCTATAGCTAAATCAGAATATATTGCAATGGTATTATATTTTACTCAAGTGCTTTGGATGAAGCAAACTTTGGAAGATATCAAGGTAAAATATGATGAACCTATTTCTATTTTTTGTGACAACACAAGTGTTATTAATATTTCTAAGAATCTAGTGATGCATTTAATAATAAAACATATTCTTATCAGATATTACTTCTAGAGATATCAGCTTGTATATTAGTAGGTTAAGATGGAATATATTAGTACTATAAAATAGATTACAAATATTTTCACAAAGGCACTACCAAAAGACACATTTTAGTATCTACAGGAGAAATCAAAAGTAATTTCTTTTACTTCTTACCATTGAGGATCAACATAAATTGAGGGGGAACTAAGTGTTAGCTCCAAGATAGGCCCTTTTCCATTGATGTCAAAGGGTGAGAAGAACAAAAATAGGTACAGGAAATAGGTACAAGAAACAAGTGAAAAAATAGGTATAGAGAACAGTTATAGGATGTTAAAGGGGAAGTTAATGTATGTTTTTTAAATTGACTATATATGTAGGTTGGCATGTGTATTACATGTTTTAGGATGTGATAGCTTTAATTTGAGGTTTCCATCAATGACAAAGGGACAGATTTTTAGAAATATTGTCATTGATGTCAAAGGTCTAGCATTAGTGATAAAGGCCCCATAGAATTTATTGTCTAAAGGTGTTTTTAATGTTCATATTTTAGATAAAATGTTTTGATATTTATTTAATATTAATGTATATATTTTTGGTTTCATAAAAGTCAAAAGAGGGCCCGTGGAGAAGTAAAAGTGTCATAGGATAAATACAAAAGAGGAATGGGATGCATTTTCACATGAAGAGTCATCTTGAGGAATTTCAAGAGTCACCAAGTGAAGATAAAAGAGGGTATGGTGCCTTTTTCCATGAAGAGTCACCTTAAAGAGTTCAAAAGGTCACCAAGATAAAGACAAAAGAGGGAAAGGACACATTTGCTTATGAAGGGTCACCATATGACTATTAAAATACAAGGATTTGAAGGGTCATGCAAGTTTAGTACCATTTTCCATGAGGATTGAAGGGTCACAAAGGGTGAATGTCAAAGGTCATTTGGAAAGATATAAATAAAGGCTTAAGAAGCCATTTTTAATATGCAAGAGAGTGCATGACTTGTGATTGTTTTATATAAGAAAAGAGGAGAGAATAGAAAGATATGTTATATAGTTTTATCTTTGTTGAGAAAGCAACATTGAGAGATAGTTGTTTTTTATACGCAAGAGGGGTTGGTGCTCGCCTATGGGTTAGTGCTCAAAAATATTTTCTAGGGGTTGGTGCTCACAAATATTTTCAAGGGGTTGGTGCTCCTATGGGTTGGTGCCCACAAATAGTTGTGTTGGTGCTCGGTAAAGGGGTTGGTGCTCCTACAAGTTGGTGCTTGCAAACTTTGTAATTTGAGTTGGTTATCTTTCATATACTTAATAATATTCTTTGTAGTTTTTCAAACTTTGGGTTTCCATGTAAAAATCCAATCTCTCTCTCTCTCTCTCTCTCTCTCTCTCTCACACACACACACACACACACACACACACACACACACACACACACACACACATGTGGTTCACATTATTTAAGTCTAAAAACATATCTTGAAGGTATGGTTAAGTGGAGTTTCATTAAGTAAAATATTTATAAGATATATGATATATTGATTCAACCCCTATCTCAATATATCTCGTGATTAACAATAACCTTATCCTTATCCTAGTCTGTAATCTACTTCAAGTCCATACCTTGTCCAAATTCTTAACAATCTAAATTCACATCACTATAACCAACTTAGTTCATCATGCCACCTAATAAATCACCTCATCGACTCTCATCAATTAGAAAAGACACAATGACACTGCATGTAGATACTTGTGCTACTTATATGATATGTGTTGTTTGACTTGTTTGCATCATATGATTGTATTATATTTCATTTGTTTGTCTATGTTTATTTTTCATGTTGTGTCACATATATATTTTTCCATTGGGAAATGAATGAGGATGTTATGATGACACCAAAAAGGTTAAAATGATGATTTTAGGTTCCCTTGATGATGTAAAGTTCACTATTTACCCCTTTTATGCACTTTGACACCATGACCTCTTTGTCATATTTATCATAGGGGAATACTCCCTAGTGCTATATTTAAATTGAATTGCTTAGAATATTATGATATTTATTAAAATAATGATGGCTTGATTGTTTATCCTAATCATCTAACATCTCATCTCCCATGTACTCCTATATCTTCATGTCTAACATCTATGTCACATAATCTATCTAAAAACTAACATGTCTAACAATCATTGTCATCCCCCTTCACTTTTCTATCTTTTCATCTATCATATAGTATAAACTACATTGGCCTGAGGTATTTTTAGACTATGTAGGGAGCGTTTAGTCACATATCATGTTTGAGGTTAGGTCGGCCACTCTCTCCTCTTTACCCATCATTTTTCATCACATCTATCATGTATTTCATCATCCCTAAGTCTTTCATCAAAAAATTTAGCTATAATATAAATAATTAATCAATATGTATGATGATCAATCACCATCCTCACAATAATATCCCTAATCTCTTTTTCAATTACCCACACCTATCGATTGGGCCCAACATATCATAACATCCATCTGTTCTTCCAATAGTCATCTATTATCACTGAATTCATCAACTCTATTGTCTTTTTCTCAATTACATGTGTATTTTCTATGGTAATAATCACTATTAATCACATTATGGCTCAATATTGATGTAATGTATTCAAATTCATCCCCTTCATCATTTGGTCACTAAATCATATCATTTATTATCTCTCATCCCCTTTATCATATTACTTGACTATAGATTTTAGCTATGCTCATCATTAATCTTATCAAGTCATTATCTTTAGCTTGATACTCTCCCAGCATGTGTCCTTGATTAGGATATTTCAAAAACTCATAGCCTTTATCATCTTGGTCTACAACTCTCCCTGACATGTGTCATTTCTTGGGATATGTCAAAATATTGTGGTCTTTTTTCTTATCATCATCATGTGTCCACTCTCTATGCATATGTATTTACCAGGGAAATCATCACTTTGTAGCTTACTACTAAGTTTGAGTTCATTTTATTCATCATCTATCTCACATCCCATCCCCTTATCTATACATTACATCCCACCTCTCATTTCCTCTTTCAAGTGGCCAAGCATCTCATTCTTCCCCTCATGTCCCCTCGAGGGGCATCATCATTTACTAATATTCATCAATGAAATTGTTTTTATTTAAAAGACCATTACTCCTTCCACTTCATCCATTCACAATTCTCTTTTAAAGAGATGTAAAATGTATGCACCTAAATATTCTTGCTCTAACCATTTTATTAATCTCATTATTTATTGTAATTAATCTTGTAACCATAGTCCTATTTAAATAATTAAATTATATCCTCATTCATTCTTATGCATCCATTGACTTTATCCCTCCCCCATAAATCAATTAAAATGTGTAATCCTTATTATTTACTAACTATCCCACTTTTCCATTATTTAGGATTTTGAAATTCCCATGACCCACTTACCTACCTACTTCTAGGCTTTCCTACAAGCCTACCCCACTAGATTATCTAGAATTTCCTAATCACATGACTAATCTATCACTAATCATTATTAAACCTTTATATATATTATAGAGGATTCTACATCTAAAACCTTCCCTCCTCTAGAATCATCCAAAGAATTTTTAATTACTTGGAAAATCTTCACAATTGATCTCTTACCCCCAAATTTGAATAATAGCCATTAATCTTCCCTCCTTATTTATATGTAAAGACCCTCAACCCTCCATGGCTAAGGTAACTATCAAATCCATGAAATATCCATCTAAATGAGAAAATCAACCACAAATCCATGAGTTTATGCTATCATCCAAATCATTTATCAAGCCTTGAAGCCAAAATCATGCCAAAATTCTAAGTCTACCCATAGAATTTCAACAAGTAAAAGCCAAGAATCCTAAAAAATTCACTTGAAGATCTTGGAGAAAGGATAAGAAGAGCAAGGCAATGGTAAGAATTTTCTTATTATTTTTTATTTGCTTCCATAATCTTTCCATTTGATGTTATTATGGTTTGGGTTAAATTTGATATATATATATATATATATATATATATATATATATATATATATATATGTATATATATATGTATATATATATATATATATATATGTATATATATATATGTATATATATATATATATATATGTATATATGTATATATATGTATATATATACATATATATATATATATACATATACATATATATATATATATATATATATATATATATATATATATATACATATACATATATATATACATATATATATATATATATATATATATATATATATATATATACATATATATATCTATACATATATATATATATATATATATATATACATATATATATATATATACATATATATATAGTTTAAACTCATAAGCTCAAAAATACAATCCCACACATTTCAATCATGTATAATCACTTAAATGACCATATAGTTAATAGTCTTTGTGATACGTTTCTTCAATTTAATGTCCATGAATAAGTGGTGCATATATAAAAATTAAGTAGTTTCAATTCCAATATTGTCATGTTTATGCAGTGATTTGCCAATATTCCTATCATGGATGATAGAAAAATTCATGTATTGGTTACTACTCAGTATAAAGGGAGGGATGTTTATATCAAGAGCATGTTATTCAATCCTAAAAACATCTTGATAACATTGTATGATAGGTTGATAGAAGATTATTATAGTATACATTGTGTTCATTACCTTGCATAGATAGATGGACTTAACTTATGTTTGTACTTACATGAGAATATACGTGTTTCTATGGAGGTTGATTTGAAAGTTGTTGTTGCAAAGATGAAATGGGAGAAGGATGTTCAAAGAGGTCTTGTGGTTAAGTTGCACAAATATTCCACCTTCTTGTATCATTTATTTTTTGATATTGACATTCATTGTGAAAAATAATGTATCAAAGAAGGAGAAACAAGGGAGGAATGAAATCAAAAAATGGAAATGAGTTCAGTTGAGCTTGACATTTTAGCTTTAGAAGATGTGCCTTTAGAATAATATTATGATGTTGTGTCTAATTTTGGAGTGGATGACAATATCATTGATGTGTACCTCTATACATTTATACATATTACCACTATTTATGTTCTAATTTATAAGTGATATAGATTGAATTCTAAGTCTAAGTTATGTTCTATTTCTTCCCTAAGTCTAATGTCTAAAACTGAGCTTGTGTGTTGAAATGTATCTATGAATAAAAATGTAGGAGCCTAGTCTCTAAGATAAAACCCTGTGAATTCCCCCTCTTTTGAGAATAGTTTTAAAATATAAGTAAGAACTACCCTCTAAATAAGTAGCTTTCCAAAATGTGTTATCTGGAGCATGTGCATGATATTCCAATACAATGTATAAACATAACATCATAATGTAAAAGTATCTAAGTATGAGTAAGTAATATAAGATTTATATTGTAATATTGCATTGCAAAAGGGTGTCAAGATATATTTAATCAATATATAACAATAAATATGAGTAACTACCTAGAGGGATGGGTCATGATGTCCATCATGGCACCCAAGTAGGAAGGGGAAGATGCATGAGGTCCCTCATAGCATAAAAAATTGGGGTGTGTGTAACAAGAAAATATAAGTGTCATGGTGTATAAACATGCAAGTAAGCATACATACAATCATATGATGCACACAAAAGATAGGCCAAGGGGCCACAATGTAAGGGACATGGACACATGGAACTAAATCTAAGAATGAAGACATATGAGGACATGTTCAAATGTCCACATATGTAATCAATAAGCAATTTGGTGTAGAGCCACATAGGACATGTTCAAAATTTTGAATATAGAAGTAATAAATAACACACAAAGGACATGGGCACATGTCCAAGGCATAAAAATAGAGAAGTGGTGTACATCCAAAGAGCAATGCCATATTCAAATTCCTTTAAAGATGGAAGAAGCATGGGAAACAAATCAAGATTAATTTAGGAAAACTAGAAATGAAATAATGTATAACTATGTAATACAAATATATGTAGATGCTAGCATGCATATATAGTAAGTCTAACTAGTTATAGTTAGCAAAAACATGTATGCAATGAAGAGCAATGATCAATATCAAGATAAATCAATGCATAAACTAGAATGTATAATATGTAAATATGGAACCTATTAGTAACAACTATGTATGAGATGCCCTCCATTGGGTAGATGTATCAAATGTATAAACCTAGATCGGTGTAAATTCCCCCAATGGGTAGATGGTAGCTATTTGGGATCAGTGTAGTGGACTAGATTCTTGTTTGAAATCTACAAGCAATTAACAAGAACAATTGAAGCATGTGTATGGTAAAACCAACCATAGTAAGATACCTAAAAATATGTAATATCTCATCATTAGTATAAATGTAAACATATCCATGCATATAATCTATAAATTTATGTTTCTAAATTATTTGAATGTTTTTTTACTTTGACATGTTATGTTTTTTTTGTGTTTTCTAGGTATAAGTTATATACAATTAAATGAAAATAAATTATGCACAAGGAGAGATAAAGAGAATGAAGTATGTACAATGGTAGGAACCATATTAACCAATGGTTCTCATGGGAGACTCAATATCATTGTGACCTATGTTGAAGAGGGGAACTATGATTGTGTGTGTGAAAGGGAAACTATGAGCACACAATCTACTATGTTGTATAATCTGAGTTTGAAGATACTTGAGTACTGATGCTATGATTTTGCGGCATTGAATACAATGCCATATGAATTGTAAGGGAATTAGGGACCTATATGGTAAAATTATAAGTTATAGGTGATATAGGTACCTTACACAGAGAACCCTTAGAACCAATATAGTTGATCTCAATGTAAACTAAGTAGAGGAACGTCCTATATAATTTGTGATGTATCTATGATGCAATGGTCTCTAAAAGAGAGTATGCGTGCATAAAGATACCATAGGAGTGTACCTAGCCTGCTTTGAAGAATCTATTAAACAATGTGATGTATGCATAGGAGATGTACTCTCTATTATAATTGATAATTGTGTAATATCTATTAGTGGTGCTAAGAATGTAATTAGTGTCTATTCTAGAATTTTAGATTGAAACTATGTTGTAACTACCTATGGGATGGGTAGAGGATACTCATATGGGACACTCTCAATATTAAACACCTAGTTAGCATGTATATAATTCAGACATCAATGTATTATAGACGGGATAGCTCAAAGTTTTTATAACCATGGACTGCCTAATCATATATTGAATACACCTACACTATGTACTACTAGTAACCAAGTGGTTATGTGTGTTGTTCCAACATATAATGGAAGCATATTATCTCTGATGGAGATATGAAAGTGGCCACTTAAACTATTAATGACTGGATATATGTGGAATATATCTTGCTATGTGTAGCCCAAGTGCTATAAGAGTGTCATGGTACACATTCTTATGTTTAAACCATTATCAACCATTACACTGTGAATAGGATGGTGGTCTATGTATGCTCATATGAAGAGTGCATGTAAATATGTGTCATCATCCACAATCTCTTACTTGAAAACTATGATAAGTCGTCTAGGTGGCACTGTAGTGTAATACATGCTAATAATGTTATGCAATGGATGTGTCTCCTCTATAACCATGAAATATGAATTTAGTGGTGGTTGTACTTGGTATGTATAATGAACACATGATGTTCTCCCTACCTCATTCACTATATGCTTTAAGAAAGGATCTAAAAATATCTTGAGTGCATTTGACACTATTTTTTATTGTTTTAGTGCTTCTATGGGTGTGCTCACATCAATAATGTTAGCCTCAATGAGATCTTGTATCTTGTGCTTTAGGTTAATTTATATGTTTATTGTGTGGCTTGGTTCCCTATAATACTTGAAGAATGCATTTGAATCATAACACTTTTTAATATTTCATGTCGTATCATCCTTGTTTAATGGGAGGGAGAGATATGGCATTGCATTCTAATAATTGTTGTAGAACCTGTGTTGGTTTATCTAGAAGATTAGTGAAGACTTTACACTACAGAATAGATAAAACTAATCTTAGAGAGGCTCGAAGGCTATGTTGACTGTGGCATTTTGATCACTTTTATTTTCTATGATATTGAACTTATATGGAGATTCTTTTGAACTCTTATAGTTGATTTTAATCCATTTTGTACTTGAGTTTTCCCATTGCTAAGAGCTTAACCTCTCTTTCCTTAATTATGTGGCATATATCGATAAATGTGGGAAAATTATTGAATAAGATATATTCATGCAATGTTGGTAATAGACTCTATTTAAATATATCTTGAATCTCTCTATCTACCATAGGGGTAGTCAATTTAGACAATATTGTCTTGTATTGTAAGATATAATCAACATTAGGCTCATTTGAATTTTGCTTTAATTGTGACACTTGTACATATGAAATCTTATCATTGATGTTGATAGAGAAGTGTTTTAGTAACATATTAGCTAAAGTATTAAATTCTATGATAGATTGGTTTCAAAAAATTTATAACCATCATACGACATTGTCCTTGAGATTGCATGGAAATAGCTTTATAAGAAGCCAATCATTGGACACATAGTCCAAGATTCCTACATGAAAGGCTCTGAGGTGATGATCTAGGTCACCCTTGTAGTCATATAATGTGAGCTTGGGTTTAGATTTGCCACTATGTGATGTGTCAAAGGTGTGTATAAGAGAATTTTGGAATCCAAAGCATGTGATGGCCTAGCTATTCCCTTTTTGAGATGTAACACATTAGAATATAGATTAAGAACCTCATGCATATTGAATTGTATATCTAGAGTTGGGTAAATAGCCATAATTAGTGTAGCTATCACTAATGGTTGAATAAAAATATTTGGTTATGTTATCTGAGTTGGTTGTGTTAGCCCCACTAGAGGTGTAACAACATTTTTAATTGGAGGGGTTGAAGATTGACCATTGTCTGTCCTTTGGAGTTCCACTTGAATAATATTTAAGAAATCATCTTATATATTATTATTTTTGTACTTAAAATCTTATAATTATCACTTATTAGTTTCATCAAATCCAGTATTAAATTCTTCCATCATAGGTTGAAAGGTAGGAAAATAAGTTTTGGATACTTTGAACCTTTTGAGAATAAGATTCTATGAAAATATTTCAAAATGGAAATATAGAAACAAATATGATATTTTTGGAATTAGAATCTAAGTATAGACATAAAAGGATACAAACTCTAATTATGTGTCTAGGGTTAGGGTTTTTGAATCTAGGGTTTATTTACACCAATTTAAATTATATGTAAAATAAATTGTTAATATGAAATTTATTTAATTTAGCTAGGTTGTCTAAAAAAATTATAAAATCAAAAGTATGCAACCCTAAATTATTGCAAAAAAATTTTAATTAATGAAAGACTAGTTTGAAACAATATTTGAAGTAAGACAAGTTCACCAAATGATTTAAACTTTTAGGGTTTGACTATGTAAAACCTTTTTTTAGGTTAAAGGGCTGAGATGTCTAAATTAGTTAAATAAATATGCAATAATTAAGTAATAATTTATTATAGCATTTTGCCTTCTTTTAATTTCTAAATAAATAAATAAATAGGCATAAATATGGACTTATCTAAAAAGTGACTGTCACGAATGATCTAGATTCTAAAAGTTGAGTATTGGGCAGTTCTAAGTGTCATCAACAAGATAATGGTGTTTGTCTGCTCACTGGACAATAGTACCTTGTATGGATAGTAGCACTATGCTTTCGTAGTGTCCTTAGTATGGAAATAATTTCCCATTTGTTAGATTGTTCTAGTTTTTTTGTATCACCTGCACCTATGTTTTTATGTCCTATTTCTATGCACACAAAACCTAGAGTTTTGTGTTGTGACTAGAAAACCTAATTTAGTGTACAAACCTTAATCCTCCTTGTAATTATGGCATGAGAAATAATTATGTGTTACTTAGTAGGATAGGCTGGACATTCTCAACAGTGAAGAGAGTTGCCTACATACCAAGACTCCAAAGAGGGATCAAGCTCGATGTAGTTCTCCTAACTAGTTATTGATGTAAGTCACAGTGAATGCTAGAATGAGAGTGGAATTAGATGAATTGAATATGATAGAGGTTTGAAATATTTGAAAACTATGATTAGGGATATTGTATATGGTAGTATGTAGAAGTGAGGAAGAATAGGGATCAAATACCTCAATTTTGCTCAACTTGTCTTTGGTTTTAAATTTCTTTTGCATCTATTTTCCATCTAGTGAATAGAGGCCAATTAGAATTGTATTTATAGATTTATGTAGCTTGTGTGGATAATAAAATGTGCTTAGGCCAATCGTAGGAGGGTCACACATTTGAAAAATTATATGTTGGGAAGAGCTAGGACTAAGGACAATATCACCCAGTTGGGGACACTATCTCCATGTGGTTGTAGTGTCTTATATGTGGTGTTAATGTCCACTTGTTAGACTGTTGAGAAATTTGGGTTGAGATCTGAGAAGATAGTTATGAGACTATGTTTTGACTCACTGTAGGTGGCTATGGTATACATAATGACTGAAAAAGTATGTCTAAGGATCTAGGATAGATCTAGGGCTAATCTAGGAAAAGGGTAACTCAAAAAACACTCTTAGAATCTAAATACCACTTTTAAGTGATTACAATATTAATAGAAGTTTTAAGGAATAAAGGTTTAAACACATAATACATGCTCCCATTTGATTTATTTAGTTTTAGTGTATTCAAGGGGAGGGATGTGTCCACTAAAGTTTTGGATTTTTTGGCTTCATTTATAGTTCTTAGGACGTTATCAAGATATTTGGGGTTTTGTCAAATATGATCACAAAATAATGTAATTCTATGAATTTAATCATGGTCTACTTATTCATTTTTATTTATTTCCTAATTTTCATTATCAGAATCTTCTTATATGTTAACCCTATTAAAAAAAATTCATTGTCCACACGGGTATCATCATGATTCAACATATAAAATCCCTCATTGGTTTGAAACATCTTGGTTGGGTGGAGGGGAAGCTCAATATGTTCAATAGACACACCCTCGAATCTAGGGATTTCCTAAGTTGAATGCAAAATAGTATCAATAATAAATTAAAAAGTATAACAATTTTAAACCCTATATGGTTTAAAACCATAGGAGTTAGACAAAAATGCATTCACATAGATCAGGATCACCATTTTTTAAAACCCTAAAATGAAATATGTTGTATGTTTTCACTTTAAGCTTAGGTTTAAGAATATAAAAATGAAATGGCATAAGGGTGATAATTAGATATATAGTAAGCCAATTAAATACTAAACTTAGATATAAGCATACACTACATTGATTATGTTGATATAGTTTAAATATGACAAGTATAACTAGGATAGATATATAAATTACAAAATATAGAATTACTTATCTTGTTTTGATGCTAATTCAGTTTTGGAACAAGCTAAATGTAGGTGGGGATAAAATTCTAAAATAGTTGTTAGATTATGGATCTTGTACCTTTAGCTATTTATAAATTTGCATCATACCTAGATGGTTGCATCAATGTTATTGTCTAATTTTGATGATAGTGTCCTATACAAAATATCTAGTGAAATAAGATGTGACCACTTAGATGATTTTAGGTTTGGCTTCACCTTCTCTCTAGTGCATTCAGATATGGGTCATGGATAGTCACTTGTTATGAAATGGTAAAACCCTAGCTTTCCATATTCAATGTGATCTTGAGTTAAATGGGTTAGTGGGCACATGGTGTTGAGCTAATCCCAATGACCCCATAATTAAAGTACACTACCTACATATCCAATACTTTGAATAAGGCCTCAGATTAATGTAGTTCTCCCCTAAGTGTTGGATTATGTTTAAATCATGCAATGTGTAAAACAAATACAACAGTGACCTAACTTTTAACTTAGAAAATTAGGCTCTTAAGATGTTTTTTTAGTACTTTAGACCTGTACATGTGTAGTCCCTATGACTAGTTTGGAAATAGGAATAAATAGGGAAGCTTTTACTCAATTAAATTCTCTTTGAATGTTATTTGGTCTAATTAATAGGTTTCATAGGTGAGGAATGAAAGATATTTGATCTTCTGAGTATATCAATCCCTTTGGATTAATAACTCACATTAAATTACTTAGGCCAACTATTAGTATATGATTCATTTGAAATTTGGATGGATTTAGGGCACCGAACACTTGCGTCAAGGTACGCTGGTAAATTCTATGTTATGTTCTCAGCCTCCAAAGTTTATAAGCAATGAGAACTCTCATTTTTTGTGTGTATTATAAAATTCCTTGTACATTTTGAAACAACCTTCTCAATCTTGTTAGGAAAATATCAACACATTCTTAATCAACCTAAGATATACACATAGTTCCTTTGACCCCATAAACTACATGAATAAATTACACAAAATAATCTTTATTTTGGTCCCCTATGTCAATGAATTAATCATCACATGGAGTCATACTAAGTATATTCATGACTTTAAAGCTCAGATAATGAATTATTTTGAGATTATTGACTTGGTCTTGTTGCATTTTTTCCTTGGATTTCATATTTCATAGTCTAAGAAAGGAATTTTTTTAGATAATCCAAGTATGCTCAACACATAATCAAGTGATTCATCATGAAATAATATAAATTTGTGTTATCTCCTTATTGATTTGTTCAAGCTTTCTACCAATTGTTCTTCTCCTTCAATAGATGGTACACTCTACATACAACTAGTGGTAAGTCTTCTAGACTTAACTCATACTCATCCTGATATTTCATTTTATATGTACTTGTTATCATTATACTATCAAAACCCCCATGAAAACCATTGGAAATTTTGAAAAACATATTAAGGTATCTTCATGGTACTACTAACTATGGGATTGAGTTTAAGTCAAGAGAAAAATCTTCAATTTCTAGTGAAAACACATTAGTTTCAGGCTACAAATAGAGTGATAGGGTAAGATATCTATATGATCACAAATTAGTCTCATGATACATCTATAATCTTGTGTTAGGTCACATATCTTGGTCTTGTAAGAATTACAATACTATTATAGGTTGCCAAAATACCCCGAAGATTATCAAATCTCTTGTATATCTTTATCTCGAGCATAAAAAATCATGAAATAAAATGATTGCATGTGAATTATCAGGTAGTAGATGAATTTTATTTTTAAATTAATTGTATGTATATGGAGATTTATTCATATGTATAAATATTATCAATAAATCCACAATACCAAAATATATGTTTAATAACAATTTTTGACTGAAATTGTTTGAATTGGTTAATGAGTTAATCTAGAAATAGATGAACTAGTTGGAAAAGGTTGATGTGATATCTATTACATGAGTGAAATTTAGTCATTACAATATTATATGCTTCCTTCAACCTTGTATATTCCCAAATAATAATTTCATGTAATGGTATCCATCCTCATCAACATGTGTAAGGTGCATATATAGTATTAGTTTTTAAAATAAAGAAAATACTTTATATTTTCCTCATAATAGATCAATCAAACATGCCCACAACCAGACGGTGTTGATTGTGGAATGCTTTGGTTTCTCATAACTCTCACCCTCAAAAATTTCTAGAATATTTGGAGAGAAAAATCAATGCATATTCATCGATAGAGAATAATATATATTTAGTATGAAACTAAAAAAGACATTAAATAAGATAAAAATAACTAAAAATAAACCTATAAAGGGAATTAAAAATGTTGTAGTTATTCAATATGAGACTAGAAAATCTCTAATGTTAAAAACCCCATCTTATATAAGAAACTACATCCTAATAGCCATAATTGTAAAGGTATTTACACATTCATTAGAATTTTTTTATCTTTATACAACCATGAAAATGTAAATAAATTATAATCTAATTATACTATAAATATAATGAAAATGAAAATCCTAATTTACCTACAACATTATACTATAATAAAACTAATGTGGATCATTCCTGTTTGATTAACTAAAAGACCACAAAGCCTAATAATAAAAGTATTAAAAAAAACCTAATTATATTTAATTATTAATAAAATATAATTAAAAACCTAAACTTGGTTCTTTATAGTTAAAGAGAACAAGGAAACAATAAAGAAATTAAGAAATCCCAATTAAAGTAAATTATCTTTAAATTTTAAATGTAAATCTTAATTAAACTATCAATAAAACAAAATAAAAATATCAACAATCACATTATAAAGAAACCAAAAAACCATGCTAATTAAGTTAAACTAGAAGGTCCATAAAATGTAATTATGAATCCTAACTTACCTCCCACTTTCCACTGTAATTTAAAATTGTAAATAGATAAGAAAAACTTATGAAAATTCTAATAAAAAAAGCTTTCTTTAAAAATAAAGATGTTGTTGTAAATAGATAATAATCAAAAAAATTATTTTTACAATAAAACTAAATATTATATTTTAAAAATAAATAAAAAGTAACTAACAAAAGAATATAAATCTATTTAGAGCAAAGAAAATACTTTCTTAGAATAATAAAAACACACAATTTTCTTTGGATTCAAATGATAGTGAAGGGACATACTTATAAATAGTTAAATATCTCAACCTACCATATAAGCTTGCCCAAATACTTTAAAGATTCTCAAAACTCCATAATATATAAATCTTGAACAAAAAAATCATAAAAACAAATGAGTGCAAAATAATGAACATGCGAAGAATGAATCTCATTTATCATCTTTTTGTGTATAGAGATGTTGCATGTATAAATATTATCCATCAAACCATAATACCATAATTTACCATAATTTACATTTGATACCAATTATCAATTAAAATGTCTAGAAATTGTTAATGATTAAATTTATAACTCATTGAATGGTTGGAAATGATTGAATTGATATCTAATGTGTGAGAATAGGCTAGTCATTATAATATTACATGTCACCTTCATCATCATGTTTTCCCATCAAATTCATATTCCATAGTGGCATTCATTTTCATAAACATATCACAAGTGTTATGTATATGTATATGCATGCATGCACATGCACACACATGCGTGCACGTGTGTGTGCACGTGCACACACACACACACACACACACACACACACACACACACACACACACACACACACACACACACACACACACACACACACACACACACACACACACACACACACACACACACACACACACACACACACACACACACACACACACACACACACGCACGCACGCACGCACGCACGCACGCACGCACGCGCGTGTGCCCGCACGCACGCACACATGCACGTATGCACACACGCACACACACACACACACGTGTGTGTGTGTGTGTATAAAATTCTTCTTATTTTTCTTATAATAGAGAAAAAAAAAGGTTTGCCACTAAAGGAAGTTGACTATGGAACATTTTAGTTTCCCATAACTTGGTCTTTGAACATTTTAGGAGCATATGTTTGAGATCTGTTATGAAAAACAATATATTTTATATGAATCCTATTCATAGATTTACTATAGTACATTTGTAGGGGAAAAACCATGACCTCCACTATCAATGCTTGAAGGCATTCAAAATGTACCTACATAAACATCACAACCTCTACCTAACTGGGCCTACATAGTTTGTAATGAGGATAGCTCATTGAAATGGGATCTAATATATCCAAGCACGATGTGATTAAAACATATATATGGTGTTTTAAATTTAGCATAGTTGGCAGTGAAATATGATCTAGAGTTTTATAATCAAGCTTCTAAGCATCTTGAACGGCAAGCAGCTATGGCAAAGGAACTTTTTTCTCTAAATAAGAACTACATTTGGGACTTGGTTCCACTTTTGAAAAGAATAAAACTAGTGAGGTGAAATTGGGTGCACCAAAATAATCATACATTATATGTGTCTATTTCAAGATATAAAACATGACTTGTAGTAAAATGTTTTTCCACAAGTTAAAGGTGCTGACTACCATAAAAACTTTACTCTATTTGCCAATATGAATTCTATTGGGCTAGTACTCTCTTTGGCTGAAACACAAGAATGGGAATTTTACTAGATGGGCATAAAAAGTGCCTTCTGCATAGAGACATACATGAATAAATATACATGTCCTAACCTCGTAAGTTTGTAAGCGATGATAACTCTCATTTTATGTGCTTATTACAAAATTCTTTTTATAGTTTGAAACAACCTTCTCAATCTTGGTATGAAAATATCGACACATTTTTAATCAACCTTGGATTTACACATATTTCCTCTGACACCATAAATTACACCAATGAATTAGATAGAAAAATCCTTATTTTGGTCCTCTATGTCAACAAATTAATCATGACATGGAGTTCCACCAATCATATTCATGATTTTAAATCTTAGATAATGAATTATTTTGAAATGATTGACTTACTATTATTGAATTTTTTCCTTGGTCTTCATATTTCATAGTCTAAGAAAGGAAATTTTGTTAGACAATAAAGTATGCTCAAGACATATTCAAGTGCTTCAACATGAAATACTATATATCTGTACTAACTCCTTATTAATCTAGTCTGGTCAATTTTTCCATTGTGTGTTCTTCTCCTTCAATAAATGGTACACTCTACATTCAATTGGTGGGAATTATTATATACTTGACTAATACTCATCCTAATATTTCATTTACTATAAAGTTGGTATCACCCTACTATCAAGAGCCCCATGAAAACTTTTTGCAAGATGAAAAACATATTTTAATGTATCTTTATGTTACTACTAACTATGGGATGGAGTACAATTCAAGAGGAAAAGCCTTAATTTGTGGTGAAAACACATTAGTTTTAGGCTATATAGATAGTGATAGGGTAGGAGATTCAGATGATTGCAACTCAATCACATGATATATGTGTCATCTTGAGGCATGTCTCATGACATGGTTTTACAAGAAATATAATAATTCTTAGGTTTCTAAAATACCTTGAAGGTTCTCAAATCTCCTAATATATTTATCCTAAATGTAAAAAATTATCAATTCAAATGAATGCATGTGAATGAATAGGAAATGGATGAATACTATATATAAATTCATTGTATGTATAATGATATTTATTCATAGATATAAATATTATGATTTAATACACAATATCAAAATATATGTTTAATAATAATTTTTGACTAAAATTATTCAAAATAATTAATGAATTAACCTAGAACTAATTGGAAATAGTTGATGTGATGTATAATACATGAGTGCACATTAGTCATTACAATATTACATGCTACCTTCACCATTGTATATTCCCAAACAATAATTTTTCATAATGGCATCCATCATCAACAACATGTGGCAAGGAGCATTGTATATTATTAATTTTTTGAATAAAATAAATACTTTGTATTTTTCTTATAATGAAGCAAGCAAACATGCCCACCATAGGACTGAGTTGATTTTGAAATGTTTTGGTTTCTCATAGCTCTCTCCCTAAAAAATGATGCCTAGCATATATGGATAAAAAATTCAATGCATATTCATCTACACACAATACATACATAACAAAAGTTACTTGTTCTACACTGTATCTTTTAATAAAATAAAAAAATAATTAAAAAGGCTTTAAAATAATTAAAAACATAATAATTATTTAAGATGGAAAAAAAAAAAACAATTTTAATGTTAAAAAAACTCATATTATATAACAAACTGCATCTTGATAGTCATAATTATGAAGGTATTTACAACATAAAATTCAACAATTTTTTTTTATATTTAAATAACAATGTAAATAAGTTATAACCCAATTATACTATAAATATCATATAATTGAAAATCCCAATTTGTCTACCACATTCTACTAAGTGGATCATTTCCATTTGATTAAATAAAAGACCACAAAGCTGAATAATTATATTATATGTATTTAGGAAAAAATAAAACTATTTAAAAAAACTTAATTAAATTAAATTATTAATAAAATATAATTAAAATTTTGAACTTAGCTCTCACATTCTACTATAATAATATTGGTGCTTGTATTTAAAGAGAACAATGAAATTATAAAGAAACCAAGAAATTTTAGTTAAAATAAATTATCATTAATATTTAATTGTAAATCTTAATTAGATTAAATTAAACTTTTAATAAAATAAAATTAAACTATCAACAATAATATTATAAAGAAATAAAAAAACCATATTAATTAAATTAAATTAGAATTTCTATAAAATATAATTGTAAACCCTAACTTGCCTCCCACTTTCCACCATTATTTTGCATTGTAAATAGATAACAAATCTGCAAAAACATCTAACAAAAAAAACTTTTATCTAAAGAAAACTTTTATCTAAAGAATAAAGATGTTGTTGCAAATAGATAATAAACAAAATTATATTTTATCTTAAAATAAGATAAAAACATAATTTTCTTTGAATTCAAATGATAGTGAAGGGCAAACTTATAAATAGTTGAATATTTCAGCCCAACTTTTAGGCATGCCTAAATATCTTAAATATTCTCGAATATCTCAAACATATAAATTTTGAGGGAAAAAAAATATCAAAACAAATGAGTGCATGTGAATAAGCATGCGATGAATGAATGTCGTTTTATCATTTTATTATTTGTACAAATATTTCATTGTATGTACAGAGATTATCCATCAAACTATAAAAACAAGCTTATTTAACATACAAATTCGTTTATTTCAATTGAATAATTAATTATAATTTTTTAATATTTAGTACTTTTTAATATAAATTTTGTGATTAGTAGAGAATGTAAACCCCACCAACTTATAAATATTAGTTAATTCTAATCAAACCATAATACCACAATATACATTTAATAATAATTACCAACTAAAATAATTCAAAATAATTAATAAACAAATCTAAAACTAAATAGTTGAAAATGATTAATATAATATATAATGTGTAATAACATGCTGGTCACTACAATATTATATATTTTCATCTTCGAGTCTTTCTATAAAAACTCTTAAACTAATACAAATATTACTTGTATTACTTTGCTCTATATATTTTCAAGAGATACAAATTCATAAGAACTCTTATCTTGATACATGTAATCTTTTGTTTCTGAAACATTTCTTGTAGACGAAGTAATCGTGCCGATAGGTTTTTTCTTTCTTTTCTTGTTCAGGCATTGCAGATTGTGGAGATGAAGATTCGAAAGGCTCTGTCACAAATTGAAGGCACATCAATCTATATTTAAAAGACATCTGAAATGGTAGATTCAAAATGACAACTAAAATCTGCTACGCAGTTATATCTAAAAGATATTCTATAATAAATAGGGATTTTTTTGGGATCAACTGTCTAAGAAAGTTAATTTTCGATATTTCTTATTTCATTACTGAATCCATTTTTTAAAAAAAGAAGATTTAATTTAATAATGAAATTAAAAATGTTGAAAAATAATTGCGTTATACAATTGATTCCAGAAGAACACAATTTATTATTGCAGTGGAAAATAACTAATCTCAAAACCAAAACTATTCTACAATATTATGATAAGGAGAAGAAAATCTCAAATCTCATAATTTCTTTTTTCTTTGTAATTAATATAACAGGAGCAGAAAGCGTTGAGATTGACTTGGCAATGCAGAAAGTAAGCGTAAGTGGGTATATCGAGCAGGAAAAGGTTATCAATGCTGTAAGAAAATGTGGAAAAAGGGCAGAGCTGTGGCGTTATCCATATGATAAGGAATACAATTCTTATATCGACCGTTATTATAAGAAAGAAAGTTATGGTTCGAATTACAACTACAGAAAGCATGGCTACAATGGGAGCTCACACGGTTACTATCAAAACGCTCCATACTCTACAGTTATAAATGATAAATTGTGTGATATGTTCAGCGATGAAAATCCACATGCCTGCACCATAATGTAATGTGATGTGATGGAATTGACCTTGTTTGGACATTTATTTATTGTAGAATTCAAGATTGAGGATTTTTTTGGCCACACAATAAATACCAACCCAAAAAAAAAATTATCTTAAATCAATTTTGATTAAATTATCTAAATTAATAGTTAATTAATAATTTTTTAATTTAATAGATTTTAAAAAAAAAACAGAAATTTATATTTACAATTTCACGTTAGCAAAAAAATTCTCAAGGGTCATCTCAGTTTTCATGCTAGACCTGCCCCCAAAGCCCACTTCATTACAATGACTAAGTTGGTGCGCGAAATTTTAGTTTAATACACTTGGCTGAAAGACGGACTTTAAATACCTATTTTTTCCATATAAAAGTCTTGTTACAAACCTCCGTTATGTCTATTATGGCCTCTTAAATTTTTTATCAGGTCGTAAACTAATTTGTTAGAAACTCAAGTTAGTTAGAGATAATTTCTCCCACCTCCACTCATGCATGCAAGCTGTTAAGCATCAGTTAGTAAACTGACAGTTAGAATTGAGTTAGTTAACAATCAGTTAGATAGGAGTTTGTTTGAACAAGCAGTTAGTTAAGTAGTTGAAGCTAATAATAGATGAGTCTATTTTCAGTTATTATTTAGATTTTAAATCTATAAAAAGACGCTAAGGGTGCACATTGTAATCAAGGAAATTAGAAGATTAATAAAATCTCTTTTCTTCAAGAAAATTGCAGTAGCAATTGTTCAGTTCTTGTTTAGTGATTAGAGTTCTTGTTTTTTGCTCTCTAATTGGCCTACAAAATTGGTATCAGAGCCTAAAGATCTCAAGAAAAGCTTAGCGCGCTCAATAGAGAACAGCCTAGCAAGAAAAGTTAGATCACAGAACTTGCAGCGCCAGATAAGGAGAAGTTGCGCAATTTTTGGAGATCGCTGGATTTTGTAAGACGCCTCTGTAGAAGCCGTGGGGACGCCATAGTTAGCAGTCAACGCAAAAAAAAAAAAGGAAGCGCCAAGAAGGGACGACCCAGCAGAACCCTGGTCGGCGCAGCAGTTTAAAAGTAACAAAAGTAAATCAAAGAAATTCGCGCAGCCAAAGTCGCCCAGTCCGCAGAGTCTGTAGCATTTTAAAATTTTAGCAAAAACAAAACCAGCGCAGCAGTCAAGAATAAGTCCAAAGCAGTCAACGTGCAACTGGTATTTAGATAAGAAGTTAGGCCGACAGCCAAGAGGCGCATAGCAAGAAAGCGCAAGCTGTCAGCAGTTGTCAGGTAATTTTTTAAAAGAAAAGAACGTAGCTGTTAGACGTGATCGGACAGCCAACAGTCCGCAGCAGTCAACGCCCAACAGAGCGGACAGCCAACAGTCCACAGCAGTCACCGAGTTTGACAAGCGCAGTCAAAGCGCCAGCAGCTGAGTCAGCTTGAGAGGAACGACGCACAGCTGGCAAAAATTTTAAAAAAAAAAAGTCAAAACAGCAGTTTTGGAGCGAACCCAGGTCGAAGTTTGAACGCTTCAAATTGAAGCGCCTTGATTTTTTGAAAGAGCACTCAGCAGGTTAAGGACGCTTAGTCATCATCTGAAGAAGCGTGCAGGAAGCCGTGAAGGCAGAACGTGTAAGAAATGGCAGCATATAACAGTATTTCACAGCCTCAAATTCCCATTTTTGATGGTAAGAATTACGATTTTTGGGAAATAAAGATGAGAACGTTATTTTGCTCACAAGATGTATGGGAGTTGGTAGAAAGTGGTTTTGTAGAACCGCAGGACGAGGCAGCCCATCTGGCGTTAAATCAAGCACAAAAGGACCACCTTAAAGAGAACAGAAAGAAAGATGCAAAAGCCTTATTTATAATCCAACAGGGATTGGATGAATCGATATTTTTCAGAGTTGTAGCAGCAACGAGATCCAGAGAGGCATGGAAAATCCTGGAGACTACCTATAGAGGTAATACGAAGGTAAAAATTCCTAAATTGCAATCTCTAAGGAGAACTTTTGAAAATTTGCAAATGAATGAATCGGAATCAATAGATCAGTTTATGGGTCAAGTTTTGAATATAGTGAACCAAATTAGATCTAATGGAGAAACTATCACGGATCAGAAGATTATAGAAAAAGTACTCATATGTTTACCCAGTAAATTTGATGCTATAGTTGTAGCTATTGAAGAAACTAAGGATTTGAAACAATTATCTGTAGATGAATTAATGGGTTCTTTGTTAACACATGAATCCAGAATGAATAGAAATAACTCTTCTCTTAAGAATGCATTCAAGTCACAAGTAACAGTTGGCAGAGGAAGAGGAAGAGCCAGGTCAAGCTTCAGAGGAAGAGGCAGAGGCAGATATGGAAAGAACAATTCAGAGGAAGGTGAGAACAATAATCAAAACTATAGTAGTAGAGAAAACTACAGCAACAGAGGACGTGGTCACAACCACTCACAGCAAGGTTCTCAAAGGTTTGATAAATCTAATGTTCAATGTTATTATTGCAAGAAATATGGTCATTATGCTAGTGACTGCAGAAATAAACTAGGATATGTGTACAAGCAGAATGCTAATTACACAGGTGAATCTAGTTCTGGAAGCATGTTTCTTACTTGTAATGTTACTCAAGAAAAAGCTAAAGATATTTGGTTTTTAAATAGTGGATGCAGTAATCATATGACAGGAAATAAAGAATTTTTTGCTAGTCTTGATGATTCTGTAAGATCAGAAGTGAAACTAGGAAATGATATCACAGTAGATGTCATGGGTAAAGGTGTCATAAATGTTTTGGCCAAGAATGGTGAAAGAAGATTTATACTTGATGTTTATTTTGTACCTAGACTAAAACATAATCTTTTGAGTGTTGGTCAGTTAGTGCAGAAAGGTTATAGAGTATCTTTTATGGATAATGTCTGCACAATATTGGATAAGGTTCCAAGTGACAGGTTGATAGGAAAAGTGGAGATGACCAAGAATCGCATGTTCCCTCTTCATATTCAGTGCATCCAAGGAAAAGAGGAAGCACACTTCAAATCCATACAGCTAGATCAATCATGGCTATGGCACTTAAGGTATGGACATTTACATTTTGGAGCTTTAAATTTGTTACAGAAGAAAAATATGGTGAAGGGTTTACCACCAATAGAACAGCCAGGAAGTTCATGTGACAGTTGTATTCTGGCAAAACAGCATAGAGAGAGTTTTCCAGTAGGAGGCTCATATAGAGCTAAGGTAATATTGGAGTTAGTCCATAGTGATTTATGTGGACCGATGCAAACTCCATCATTTGGAGGTAGCACTTATTTTCTAACATTCATTGATGACTTTAGCAGAAAGACTTGGATCTACTTTCTCAAAAACAAATCTGAAGCATTTGGAAAGTTTAAAGAATTCAAGGCAATGGTTGAGAAGCAGAGTGGCCGTTATATCAAGGTACTCAGATCTGATAGAGGAGATGAATATATGTCTAATCAATTTCAAGATTTTTGTAGATATCATGGAATCAAAAGATAGTTGACTACAAGGTACACACCACAGCAGAATGGTGTAGGAGAAAGAAAGAACAGAACAATCATGGAAATGGCAAGAAGCATGTTGAAAGCTAAACACTTGTCAAATGAATATTGGGCAGAAGCAGTAGCCTGTGCAGTGTATATTCTGAACAGAAGCCCAACAAAGAGTGTCAGAGATCGAATTCCACAAGAAGCATGGAGTGGTAAGAAATATAGTGTATATCATTTCAGAATTTTTGGTTGTGTAGCATATTCTCTTATACCATCTAAATTGAGAAAGAAACTTGATGATAGAGGTGAGAAATGCATTTTTATTGGCTATTCTGAAGAATCAAAGGCATATAAGCTATATAACCCAATTTCAAAGCAAGTGATTATTAGCAGGGATGTTGAATTTAAGGAAGCAGAAGCATGGGATGGTAGCACCATCATTGTTGGGGCACCAATTCCATTGGATGAAGAAGTTTCTGAAGAAAAAAATTTGCAAGGTGGACAATCCTCTCCACAAGCAGGCACAAGCACTCCAGTAAGAACACCAAGAAGGTTTGAACAAGGTGAATCATCTATTCATGCAGGTCACCCTACTCCAAATTCACAAGTAAGTAATGAATCAGATCCAACTCTTGCTACTTTAAGAGCAAGATTTAAAGGTAAGAAGATGAGAAGTTTAAATGAGATTTACAATCAAGAAGAAGAGAAATTAGATTTGGTTTCAAATTTTGCTCTTTTCACTCATGACCCTATGTCTTATGAAGAAGCAATTAATGAGGAACATTGGCTAAAAGCAATGGATGAAGAGTTGAATGCTATTGAAAGAAATCAGACATGGGATCTAACTACTCTACCTGAAGGTAAAGATTGTATTGGAGTCAAATGGGTTTATAAGACTAAATCTGATGCAGATGGAAATGTTGAAAAGCACAAGGCAAGGTTAGTTGCAAAAGGTTTTGCACAAGAACATGGAGTTGACTATAATGAAACATTTGCACCAGTTGCTAGTTGGATACTGTAAGAATGGTATTATCCATAGCTGCTCAAAATAATTGGTATGTATATCAAATGGATGTAAAATCAGCTTTCTTGAATGGATTTCTAGATGAAGAAGTATATGTGAAACAGCACATAGGTTATGAAGTTCAAGGACATGAAGAAAAAGTTTACAGATTGAAGAAGGCTCTTTATGGTCTTAAGCAAGCACCAAGAGCATGGTATAACAGGATAGATTCTTATATGATAAGCAAAGGATTCAGCAGAAGCGATAGTGAGCCTACTTTGTACACAAAAATCAGCAAAGAAGGTCAAATTTTAATTGTATGTTTATATGTTGATGATTTGATTTTTACTGGAAACTTGTCTGTAGACACTTTTAAATTAGCAATGAAGAATGAATTTGAAATGACAGATTTGGGATTAATGAAGTATTTTTTGGGAATAGAAGTTGAACAATCAGAGAAAGGAATTTTTATCTGTCAAACTAAGTATGCAAAGGATGTGTTAAAGAGATTTAAGATGCTAAATTGTAAACCAGCGCCTACACCAGTTGCTACAGGGACTAAACTTAGCAAAGAAGACAAAGGATCCAATGTTGATTCTACAATATTCAAAAGGCTAGTTGGTAGTTTGATGTATCTTACAGCTACTAGACCAGATATCAGTTATGGGGTTAGCTTAATCTCAAGATTCATGGAGTCACCAAAAGACTCACATTGGCATGTTGGAAAAAGGATATTAAGATATGTGGCAGGAACTACAGATTATGGAATTTTATTTTCCACAACTAACGATTTTAGTTTGATTGGTTTTACAGATAGTGATTTTGCAGGTAGCGTTGATGATAGGAAGAGTACTTCTGGACATGCCTTTATATTAGGCACAGGTGTGGTCACATGGGCATCCAAAAAATAGCCTATAGTGACACTTTCATCAGCTGAAGCAGAGTATGTTGCAGCCACATCAGCAGCATGTCAAGCAACATGGATGAGAAGAATATTGAAAGATTTATTACAGGGACAGAAGGAGTCAACACCAATCTTCTGTGATAACAAATCAGCAATCGCTTTATCAAAAAATCATGTGTTTCACAAGAGGAGCAAGCACATAGATACAAGATTTCACTTTATCAGAGAATTAGTGAATAATGGAGAAATCCATCTGGATTTTTGTAGATCTGAAGATCAACTAGCAGATATATTTACAAAGGCATTACCAAAAGAGACCTTTGATTATTTGAGACAAAATTTAGGCATTGTAAATGCTAAAATTGTAAGTGGTAGAAATTAAGGGGGAGTGTTAGAAACTCAAGTTAGTTAGAGATAATTTCTCCCACCTCCACTCATGCATGCAAGCTGTTAAGCATCAGTTAGTAAACTGACAGTTAGAATTGAGTTAGTTAACAATCAGTTAGATAGGAGTTTGTTTGAACAAGCAGTTAGTTAAGTAGTTGAAGCTAATAATAGATGAGTCTATTTTCAGTTATTATTTAGATTTTAAATCTATAAAAAGACGCTAAGGGCGCACATTGTAATCAAGGAAATTAGAAGATTAATAAAATCTCTTTTCTTCAAGAAAATTGCAGTAGCAATTGTTCAGTTCTTGTTTAGTGATTAGAGTTCTTGTTTTTTGCTTTCTAATTGGACATTTATTTATTGTAGAATTCAAAATTGAGGATTTTTTTGGGCACACAATAAATACCAACCAAAAAAAAACTAAAATGATCTTAAATCAATTTTGATTAAATTATCTAAATTAATAGTTAATTAATAATTTTTTAATTTAATAGATTTCCAAAAAAAACAGAAATTTATATTTACAATTTCACATTAGCGAAAAAATTCTCAACGGTCATCTCAGTTTTCATGCTAGACCTGCCCCCAAAGCCCACTTCATTACAATGACTAAGTTGGTGCGCGAAATTTTAGTTAAATACACTTGGCCGAAAGACGGACTTTAAATACCTATTTTTTCGTTATAAAAGTCTTGTTACAAACCTCCGTTATGTCTATTATGGCCTCTTAAATTTTTTATTAGTTCGTAAACTAATTGAGCTTTAGAATCCCAAATAGGGCTTCAAGGTTCATTTTTGGCATTTTATTTTACTGATTGGCCTTCTGGACCCGATTAGTCTTGCCTGGTTTTGTTTACTTGTCTCCTAGAGTTAATTAGATTTCTAAGTCTGATTAGGTCTAGGTGTACGTCATTTTCATTGCATTAGTTCTAATCTTGTTTTTTAATGCTGATTACGTCTTGTGTTCTTTGGTGAAGGAGTGGCAGTGCTAGTATGTGTTTTATCTTTAACTAGTCGTACGGCATAAAGCATCCCCCTATATCTCTAAGGGGGAATTACCACCAATCAACATTATCGAGCTTTAATCCCCCAAGTGTTGTTCTTCTCGGGCCTGCAGACTCGATTCGATTACTGTGGACACAAATTTGATTATCAAAATGAAAATTTTGATTAATATAAGGTTGTGGATGGTGGTTATGATTTTTCTCTTCATCGCTAAGTTACAGTTCTAAGATGTTTGCATCGTTTCTATTGTAGTTGTGTGTTTGTTTCTCAAACGAGTGAATGATTTATGAGATTCACTTGATCAAAAAATTTAGATTTCTTTTCATCACAACAGTATTTTTCTCTCATTTTCCCTCTTTCTTTTTTACTTTTTTATTAAATCAGTGAATCTAAGGTTATATCAGATTCTAAATGTAATCTGTGCTTATTATTTTATCTTGATTGTAAGCTCCATTTATTGCTATTTTTGTACTATTTAATTATAATACAATAATATTGATATCAGTCACATTCATTAAATTTTAAACTCGTAAACATTGATTCACCTTCTTTGGTAAATCTAAAAGTAAAAACTTCTAATTGTTTCCTTAAATGCATGTAAAACCCATATGAATGATATAACAAAATTTCATTTACTTTTGTGTTAATACTAAAACAACACTTAAACCTTGGTTAATATACTAAACTAACAAGCATCTTGTATTGGAAAAGTTTTACATAGACCAACTAGGTCACCCAATACATCGTGATCTGACATAAATAGACTTTGGTGAGATTCTTGGGTCTCCTTTTAGGAAAGGCTAGACGAGATACCATCCCACCTAATTTGGTGTGTCAAACGACCCATCAACAAATTGACACTAAGAGGAGGGCTTGAAGTATAACATTTTAAATTTATCATTCATTTCAGTCTTATGGTCATCCTTTATGTTTTCTCCAACTTGTTATGTGCTTAAACGACTATCAATAGAATGGCACTAGAAGGATGGCCTAAACTCGAATTTAGACCACACATTTTAAACTTTAACACTTTAGAGGCCATTCCTAAATGAGCCTTTCCAAATATTAAAACTTGTAAACTGAAATTTTAAACCTAGCAATGGCCTTTGCTTGGCTTGGTGGAGGTGACTGCCTTGTGAACATACCAAGGCATGCTCATGACTTCTTTAAGAATCTGGGTAAATTTTGCACAAAATATACACATGGAGGGAATCGATCAGATCAATCATGCATTTAGGCATTTAAGGATGCCATTATCTAGACTCAGATCTAATACGATGTTTCCTATCATTTGTTTCCTTGTTCTTTATATGAAGTTGCTTAAAATTGGTACCTCGGTTTGTTGGATGGGTGTATTACCTCATGGTTACTTTTAAAAATACATTTGTCAACTATGTTAGTGTGCCCACCGATCACAATGCCTTATACCATCAATTTTCTACTACCCATAATGATCCCAATGAACCCATGAGCATGTATTCAACTCATTGTTAACATGGTTGTCGAATTATATCAAAATTAAATTGCAATTTAAGATTTTATTAATCTAAAAAATAGATAAACACATTGCATTATCACGTCAAAATAGAAAATTCAACCACAAAAATTAATTGTCTTAATTGAATATTTAAATTAAAAAATAGCTTAATATGGTAAATTAATGTTGTTAAGTTCGAAAGAAAAAAAAAATATTAACTATAATAATAACATATCGTAACATAACCAAAACAAAATGAACCTCTGATATTCGTAAGTTATAAAAAATACAATGAAACTTATTATATGAAACAAGTAAGAATTCACTTATTTATGGAAATAACACAATTATGAAGAGTTAATAAGAAACTTGTATTGTAGGAGATCATATATTATAAAAATTGTTGTTCAGAGAACAAGTTTGCCCCTCTCGAGTTGGGTGGTTAATGTGCTAATTTTTTAAAGATTAGTCATTGAGTGGGTGAAGCTCTGCAATAGCTTCATAAAATGTGTGCTTGGCCAAATGATAGATACTGAAGTAGTGAATAAAGGATACATGTCAAAATCAACGGATTATCACAATGGATGTAGAAAAATAGTAAACTCCAATCGCAGGACATGTGTACTCATTTCTGATGAGAATTTATAGTTTCATGGTAAAAGACTTAAAACTTCACTGCCAACTCAAGTTGAACACGATATGCAAGGAGTAGACTAGTTATCAAGCCATTGTGTTTGAAGATGCTTGCTTGAAATAATGTGAAGCCCTGGCACAACTCTTGCTCTTTCCATTTAATAAATATTCCATTCTTCTAGGGCACAATCTTTTTCAAAATAATTCAAAAATGCGATTTGATAAATCTATTTATTTTTGTTTTAAGGATTTTATAGTTTAAGTTATGTTTATGTGAGAGTATAAAGCTAATTTTTATTTATGCGTTTTTTTGGATTGATGATGGTTTTTGATTGGAGCGTAGATTAGTATGGACATAATCGAGAGTTTATATTCTTATGTAATTTATTAACCATCCGAATATTACATGTATAGTAGATACTATTAGATATATACCAACTATTATTAATAATGGTCACTATCGATCTCGAAGATAACCAATGGTCATTAACGATCTCAAACATACAACCAATAGCTACAACCAACCTTACATGTCTTTTAAGAAATTTAAACTAAGATGGAATTTAAAATAAACAAACCACTTAAATAACTCACCCACATCTCATTGACAAAATTTATACATATTTTTATTCACATTTCCTTATTCTATTTATAATTTTTTTTTAAAAAAAACCCCATAAATAATTTTTTTTTAATGTATTTAAAATCCTAAAGATAATAAAATTCACTTTAAGTTAATGTCTCAAAATTCACTCTAAATTAGTTTCTCAAATTGTAAGCTCTTTTTAATCTCATAAATTCAACAAAATTGATTATATAAAATTAATATTTATATTTATAATATTTTTAATAATATATATTATATAAATTTGATCAATATTAATCACGAAATAGATAACTTAATACATAACATTAAAAATCTTTAAAACTATAAATATGAAATTAAAAGTTAAAAATTTAAATAATTATTAAAATAATATACAATATTTTATTGTTCTATATATTCATTTCCTAAATCCAAACAAATATTGGAAAGATCTATCTAATTTTCTACAATATTAACATTAGTAGAGCCATTAACACCAACTTTTGGGGAAAAAAACTCAAGATTATTGGTTGAACTTATCAACATAAAACAAAATGGATATAGTTAATTATTTCAAACTAAATATTAATTAAACATTCAATCACAATTTAAGTAATCATAATTTAAATAACAAATAATTGTTTGTGATGGTAAAACACAAAATATAAAATCTATTAAATGTAATTATTATTTACTTGATGAGACTTATGGGAAACTATTAATTTCAATTTTACATTTTATATAATTATATAAAAAATTATATTTACTTATTTTCACACTTAACAAAATATTTTGTCAATATATTCAAGGGTGAAAGAGAGACAATACAATACATTATGTTATTTTATAAAGATATTGTACAACCCTACTTGCCATATGCATTTAGCTATACATTTGTAAAAAAATACAAAATACAAAATTATCTATATAAGGTACACATTCAATGTCTTACTAATTCCACCCCATGCACAATTGGAAACAAACTTATTTTGTTCTATTAAAATTAGTTAACTTAGATTTCATACAATATAGTAAATTCAACTACAGAGTTCATATTTAATCTCAAAGCTCCATAATTCTACCCAAGTGTGTCATAACATAAAATGAAACTAATATTTCTTATTTTCCTCAAGTTATTTAGATGACATTTAAATATGAGGTTAGATTCTCTAACTGTTCATACTTTTAATGTTTATTCTCTCATGACTTGAGCTCTATCTTGTGTACATTAATAGTAAAAATTATTTGTTATTATAAATAAAAACTTAAATTCGGCTATTTTTTTCCCCTTTCCTTTACCTCTCCCCTATCCTTTCTAGTATATACACAATGCAATATGTTTAGGTGACATTTGGGTGCTTTTACTAGATGTTTGTTAGTTTATCGATGCCACATAATGAATATTACTCATTGGTGATGACCAATGAATTATCATTACTGGTAGCGATGAATACTAGTCTTTTGTGATGATTTCTTGTGTCTCCATAGGTGTTTAGGTCACCTTTAGTAGGAATATGTTCTATCTACATTCCAGTATGCTTAAATATGCTTTTTTTAGTTTTGTGTCTCCATGCCACCTTCATGTACCCATCTTTAACCATCGATTGAGGTTCAAATTTTGACATCACCGTATTATATTTTACGATTGACATCAATGATATATATGTTGTTCCATGCCACCTCCATGCATCCATATTGAATTTGTTTTCCCATTTCACATTAATGATGCATTAATCATTCATTAATGACATAAAATTGTGCCAGTGATTGAGATTTGACTAAGGGTGTTTGAATTTTTCACTACACAACCAATGACGATTAATTTTTAGTTAGCTACCTTTCAGATTAATGGTGCATTAATACTTCATTAATGACACTAAAATGATTGAGATAGAAAAGGATTTAGGTATTACTTGAGGCTTTTTTACACACATGCCACTCCTTTACAAGCTTAGACGTTGCTTATTCAATTGAAATTATGCTTAAAGCACCATGAAATTATTATTTTGATAAAATTATACTCTTCTTATTCCATATCCACTCCATTTCATAGAAATTAATAATGACTAAAACTCATAGATCAAGTCAGTAGGGTGCGAGTCCATCTTGGGTAGCGACGCCTCCACAAAAACCTATAAATGGATATGGCAAGACTACTATAAAATTTGTTATTTTCACAAAAACTCTTCAACTATCAATTTGATTCAATTAATTAAACAATCGAAGGTTTTCGAGATTATCAACACATTTGTGATGTCTTTGGAATAAAGTCATTGAATCAACTAGTGGATAATTTTGACATTGGCAAAGTTTGTGTAATTTTATTGGGTAAGCATATGAACATTTTTGTTGATTTATTAAATAAGGTATTTGATTTACCAAATAATAGGGAGAAGGGTTTTAGGAAAGGAATAACAAAAACCTTTAAAGAGGATTTTATATCAACCATGTTTATGGTGTTTTTATTTTTGCTATTAAAATTTAAAAAAGTAGGGTATGTGATGAGTTTGTTCTTTTTTGGTTGGGCTATTTAGAAATAAATTATGAATTTCCATTATGGGTGGTCGAATATGTGAATAATATCATGTAAGGACAAATTTATAACTAGGATTATTTTCTGTTTTAAATAATTAAGAACAATTTATTGAGAAAGTGAAAACAATGTTTGCAAATCTTGGTTGTATATTATTATTTTTAAGAAAGCTTATTTAAGTCTTACCATGTGGGTTTTAAAAGGGTGATAAATACACCATCAATTTATATATTAAGTTTATTTCAACTTAGAAGTGAAGACTTAGTTCAGTTATATTCTAGAAAATCCAAATCCAAATCTATCAATTCTTGAAAGGGACACCTGAATGTGTAATTGATAATAATGATGCAATGCCTAGTCTAATAATAAAAATAAGATTGGTGCTATAAAATTTTGATAATGATGAGAGAAATGTTGATGACATAAATAACAATGGTCATAACATACAACATAATTCACATTGAAATTTTGATGTCAACACAATTCATGTGCTGAAGGATTCATAAACCCCAAGCAAACTCTAAAGACATGGCCATAAATAAACTAGATAAACAACTTTTGTTTTACATGCGTCTCAAGTTGGCCTTAAAAACTATAATTTTATCATATTGGGAAGGATGTTCTTAAGGCTAGAATGGATACTCTGTCTCCTGACCAAGCATGATCAGTGTCCAAAAACTTGGTATTAGATGTTATTTACAACCACTGATGTGGTAAAGATGCCATTTTTTATCCATAGATCACCAAAGGTGGAGATATTTAATTATGGTTTGAACATTGACAATATTTGGTCTTAGTGTTTATGCAAGTCAAAGAAATTGTAGAAAAGTGTATTTGGGTAGCTTCGTAGGTCTTGATCTTGGGAACAGGTGTGTTTTTCCTATCCATATGTGTTGGAAGTGATGGATTTGGAAGGAGAGGTCCCAAAATTAGAAATTTTAGTTGGGGGATAAGGACTTATCTCTTGACTACATAAAAATAAAATTTAAGCATTGATCAATATACCATCTTACGTAGATTCATCTCATGGTCATGATCTAAGCTACAAGTATAGATATTTTAAATGCATGCGAATGTTAATTTGATTAGTGAAAATGATTTACATTTTTTATTTTACATGCATTTGAAGTTGGCCTAAGAACTACAATTTTCTCATATTGAGAAGGACATTCTTGAGGTCAGAATGGGTAATTTAAGTCCTAAATGAACATGTTCAAAGGTCAATAACCTGGTATATATTTTATTCACCACCCTCAACATGGTAGAGATGCTAATTTTCAGCCATGAATCATCAGAGGTGGAGATGTCCAACTACGACTTGAATGTTGACAACATTTATTGTCAATATTTGTATGTGCCATACCAACTATAGAAATACATATCTAGGTGGTTTTTGAGGTTGTGGTAATGCGAATGCATGTGATTTACCTATATACATGTGTTATAAGTGATGCATTTTAAATAGGAGATACTCAAAGTAGAAATGTCAATTGAAGGACAAGAACTTGTCTCTTCATTGTGTAAAAATTACATTTCATCATTGATCAATATATTGCCTACCACATATTTATACCTTGTATTAACCATATGTGTTATAGGTGAAATCATAAGTATTATACATTCATTTGAAGGTTATTTTGGTTCATGCAAATGAATTATAGTTTTTATTTTATGCATGTCTGAATTTGGCCTTTAAAACTATAATTTTATTGTATTTAGGAAGGATGTTATTAAGGCTAGAATGGGCAATTCATTCCCTAAACAAGCATGATCAAAATCTAATAAATTTTTATTAGACATTACTCATGATCCAAATGTGGTGGATATACAAATTTTAAACCGTGAATCACTATAGGTGGAGATATCCAACTATGAATTGAACATTGACAACATTTATTGTTAGTGTTTCTATGTACCGTAATAATTGTACAAGAACATGTTTGGGTGAATTAAGAGGTTGTGGTTATGGTAACATGTATTACTTTCTTATATATATGTGTGTTTTAATTGATTTATTTTAAAGGGGAGGTCCCAAAATTGGACATGTCAGTTGGAGGATAAGAACTTGTCTCCTCACTGAATAAAAACTTAATTTGTGCACTGATCAGTTTATTGTATTCCACATATTTGTATCTTATGCTCAATGGATATTTTATATGGTGAAAGTATAGGGTTAAAAATAAACATGAATTTTATTTTGGTTTGTACAAATTACTTATGGTTTTTTTACCAATGTCTAAATTTGTACTAAAAACTATATTTTATTGTATTGGGAAGGATGTTCTTGAGGCCAAAACAAGTACTATGTCACCTCACTGGGCATGATCAAAGGCCAATAAAATAATCCTATAATTTATTTTCCACCCCCTAATTTGTTGTCAATGCCATTTTTCAGCATCGAAACACCCGAGGTGGAGATATCCAACTATGGCTTGAATGTTGACAATATTTATTGTCAGTATTTCTATGTGCCAAAACAACTTTAGAAACATGTATCCAAGTGGATACGGAGGTCATGGTCTTGGGAACACATGTGATTTGCCTATCCAAATGTATTTTAAGTGATGCATTTTCAAGGGGAGGTCCTTGAAGCATAAATGTAGTTGGAGGACAAGAACTTGTCTCTTGACTACATAAAAATTGTATTTCAACATTAAATATTATATTATCTTTCATGGATTCATCTCTTATATTTGATCACCTCGATATAGAGTGGAAGTATAAGGATTTGAAATGCACATTAATATTATACATGTTTATGCAAATTACTTACAATTTTCATTTTATGCATGTCTGAAGTTGGCCTTAAAAATTGTAATTATCTCATATTGGGAAGGATGTTCTTGAGGCCAAAATGGGTACTCCTCTTGATTGATCATGATCAGAGGCCAATAGCTCTTTCCTATACATTATTCACCACCTAAAATGTCGTGTACATTCTAGTTCCAGCCACAAAGCACTATGGGTGGAGATATCTCATGGTGGCTTGAACACAAAGTTGAGAATAAAGTTTGTACTCATATAAATTTGAGAAATAATGTAGTGCTTCCACTAAGTAAAGTAAATGAAATCATTGGGACATTAAATATTAATGTTATTATTGTGAAATATTAGGAAAGCCTAGTGTTAGGTCTATTAATAGTTAACATGTCAATTTTAAATGTTAGTCAATCTACAATGATGTTAGTGATAAGATGTACAATCTAATTTCATAGACTGTGAAAGCATAAAATATTTAATCTATGTACATACGATTTATTAAATCCTTTGTCTATAAAGTCCTAGATTTACCTCAATCTCTTCATTGTACATAATTGATATTTTATGTAGGAGTAAATAATAGAAATGAGATTCAGTTTGAACTACATATACCTTGTGTTGTTGCAAGAGATTTTATAGTTTATAAAAATAAAAGGTTAAAAATTCAATGTAGCTAGAACTGTGAGTTTAAAGTTATGTGGGAAAGATGGTTAGGATGGAAACTTATTTGATATACAAAAGCAAGAGATTACACATCTTTGATCTCATATTATCCTAATGGAAGTTAAAATCAAATAAACACTTAACATGACAAATTTTAATACCAAATTTATCAATTCATCAATGCAAGGTGGAGTACTAAGTTAGGGTATTACCATAATGGTACCCATACTCAAACCAAATGGACTACATATTTTTGTTTACATAATACACCCTAATTCATCCAAAATCATGGTAGCCCTCATTTTGATTTTTGATTTGCTATTGATTGTGATCACATGCTAGTTAGTATCAACTTTCTTAATTTGCGTTGTTGTGTCATCTTATTTTACGTGTCAAATCAAGTCATAAAACCACCTACATTGAAATTACCACACCCATGTGATAAAACTTCATATAAAACTCTTATAATGAAAGTGGATTCTTGATAGCATGACTTACCATTTGAAGCTCTCACTTGATCAAATCTTACAAACCTCTCTCAAGGGTCATCTCAGTTTTCATGCTAGACTTACCCCTTAGCCCACTTCATTACAATGACTAAGTTGGTGCGATGAATTTTAGTTTAATACACTTGATCAAAAGATAGACTTTAAATACCTATTTTTTCCTTATAAAAATATTGTTACACACCTAAATTATGTCTATTATGGCCTCTTAATAAATTTATCAGTTCATAAACTAATTGAGCTTTAAAATCCCAAATAGGGCTTCAAGGTTCATTTTTGGCATTTTCTTTCATTGATTGGCCTTCTGGACTTGGTCAGTCTTGCCATGTTTTGTTTACTTATCTCCTAGAGTCAATTATAATTCTAAGTCTAATTAGGTCTAGGTGTACATCATTTTCATTGCATTAGTTCTAATATATTTTTTTTTTTTGTCAATTAGGTCTTGAGCTCTTTGGTGAAGGAGTGGTAGTACTAGTATGGGTTTTATCTTTAACTAGTTGTATGGCATAAATCCTCCCCCTATATCTCTAAGTGGGGAATTACCACCAATAAACATTATCGAGCTTTAATCCCCCAAGTGTTATTCTTCTCAAGGTTGTAGACTCAATTGGGTTTCTAAGACCCCCAAATCCCCCTCACCATTATGTGTGTGGATTTAACCTTGACTAGAATGTGCATCTCTGATTCATATTAGTATTCACTAAGTGGGTATTTGATTATGTTTGTGTATAATCTCCTCCCTCACCATTCCTATAACATTATGTGGGGTTTTGACTCTAGTTAGAATGTGAGGCACTCCAAGCCAATGTCAATAAATTTAATCAGGGATCCTAGGATTGAATAGGTTTGGAGACTCCCACGTATCTAAAATTGGTTTAAATAAGTGTTTAGAGGATTGATTAGGTTTAGACCTTATCAAAAGGCACCCATCAATTATATTCAAGATTTTCAAGCCTAATTAAAATAGAATATTTAAATTTTGAAAAAGAAGTTACTTGCTTGAGCCCAAAACCTGAATAGGTCTACAAGCTCAATTTTGGACTTTTTGGTTTCTTGAGCATAACTTATCACTTGCTGCTCCAATTTTGATCTGTATATTTAACTGGTAAGCTCACATTGGTCCGTACATTATGGTACTCTAAATTTTGGGAAATTATTTTCTAGACAAAATTTATTTTCATTATTATATTTGCTTACTATAAAGTGCCTTTAATTATCAATATTAACTTGTTTTTTAAATTTTAGGTAGGAAAAATGAGAGTGTGTTGTAGTAAAGGGATAGTTAATGGAGTTGGTGAATGCATTAATTGGATTCAACTAATTTTTAAGGGAAATGACACCTTGTTTGGTGGGAAGACTTTATATATAGTGGGACACCCAAGACAATAGAGAGGTTGGTTCTATTTTCATTTGTTATTCAGGTAGTGAACCAATCACCTCTTTTATGTAGTACATTTTTTAGCTCAATTTTCTTTTCTTATAGTTATGTTATAAACAATTTAAACCACTTGATCATTGTGGATTCAAATTTGCTTATCAAGCTAAATATTTTGATTAATATAAGGTTGTGGATGGTGGTTGTGATTTTTCTCTTCATCGTTGAGTTGTCTTAAGATGATTACATCATCTCTATTGTGGTTGTGTGTTTATTTCTCAAATGAGTGAATGATTTATGGGATTCACTTGATTTAAAATAATTAGATTTATCTTCATCACAACAAGATTTTTCTCTCATTTTTCCTCTTTCTTTTGTACCTTTTAATTAAATCAGTTAATCTAGAGTTAGATCATATTCTAAATGTAATTTGTACTTATTATTTTATCTTGATTGTAAGCTCCATTTATTGCTATTTTTTTAACATTCAAATATAATGCAATAATATTGATATCAGTCATATTCATTAAATTTTAAACTCGTAAACATTGATTTATCTTCTTGGGTAAATCTAAAAATCAAAGCTTTTTATTGTTTCCTTAAATATATTTAAAACCCATATAAATGATATAACAAACTTTCATTTACCTTTTGGTGTTAAGACTAAAACAACACTTAAATCCTAGTTACTATACTAAACCAACAAGCATCTTGTATTAAAAAAAATTCACATAGACCAATTAGGTCACCCAATACATCATGACCTAACATAGATATACATTGGGGAAACTCGCAAGGCTCTTTTTAAGAGAGGTTAGACAGATGACCATTCCACCTAATTTAGTATGCCAAATGAGCCATCAACAAATTGACACTAGGAAGAGGGCTTGAACTATAAAATTTTAAATTTATCATTCATTTCAGTCTTATGGTCATCTTTTAAGTTTTTTTCCAACTTGTTATGTGCTTAAATAACCATCAATACAATGACACTAGAAGGATGGCCTAAACTCAAATTTTAGACCAAAAATTTTAAACTTTAACACTTTAGAGGCATTTCTCAAATAAATATTTTCAAGTATTAAAAATTGAAAACTAAAATTTTAAACCCAACAATGACCTTTGCTTGGCTTGGTGGAGGTGACTGCCTTGTGAACATCCTAGGTTATGCTCATGACTTCCTTAAAAATATGGATAAATTTTACTCAAACTATACACATGAAAGGATTCGATCGGATGATTAATGCACTTAAGCATTTAAAGATGTCATTATCTAAACTCATATCTAATATAATTTTTCCTATCATTTATTTCCTTGTTCATTATATGAAGTTGCTTAAAGTTGGTACCTCAATTTTTTGGATGGGTGTATTACCTCATGGTTACCTTTAAAATCACATTTGTCAACCATGTCAATATACCCACTGATCAAAACGCCTTATATTATCAATTTTTTATTACCTATAATGATCCCAATGAACCCATGAGCATGTATTCAACTCATTGTTAACATGGTTGTCAAATGATATGGAAACCAAATTGCTATTAAAGATTTTCTTAATCTAAAAGATAGATAGGCATATTGCGTTATCACATCAAGATAAAAAATTCAACCACAAAAAGTTATTTTCGTAATAAAATATTTAGATTAAAAAATAGCTTAATATGATAGATTAATGTTGAAAGTTTGAAAGACAGAAAAAATATTAACTATAATGATGGTATATTATAACATAACCAAAACAAAATGAACCTGTGATATTTGTAAGTTATAAAAAATAGAAGGAAACTTATTATATGAAACAAGTAAGAATTCACCTATTATATCGAAATAACACAATTATTAAGAGTTAATAAGAAACTTGCATTGTAGGAGATTATATATTATAAAAATTGAAATAACACAATTATTAAGAGTTAATAAGAAACTTGCATTGTAGGAGATTATATATTATAAAAATTGATGTGTACAGAATAAGTTTACCCTTCTCGAGTTGGGTGGTTAATGTGCTATTTTTTTACAGATTAGTCATTGAGTGTGTGCTTTCTAAAATGTGTGCTTGGCCAAATAGATACTTAAGTAGTAAATAAAGGATAGATGTCAAAATCAACGGATTATGACAATGGATGTAGAAAAATAGTAAACTCCAATCGCAGGATGTGTGTACTCATTTCTGATGAGAATTTATAGTTTCATAGCAAAAGACTTAAAACTTCACTGCCAAGTCAAGTTGAACACGATATGCAAGGAGTAGACTAGTTATCAAGTCATTGTGTTTGAATATGCTTGCAGCCTTACATTGAAATAGTGTGAAGCCCGGGCACAACTCTTCCTCTTTCCATTCAATAAATATTCCATTCTTCTAAGCTATAATCTTTTTCAAAAACATTCCTTAGAGTTCAGTATAACATTATAATTCAAAAATGTGATTTGGTAAATCTATTTGTTTTTGTTTTAAGGACTATATTTCAAATTATGTTTATGTAAGAATATAAAGCTAACTTTTATTTATATATTTTTTGTGGATTGATGATGGGTTTTGAATAGAGTGTCAATTGGTCTTAAATATAATCAAAGATCTAGATCTCTATATAATATATTAATCATCTGAATGTTATTTATATACCAGATATTATTAGATGTATACTAACAATTATCAATAATAATCACTACTAGTCTTGAAAATAACTAACTATCATTAATAACTCTAAATATACAATCAATAACCACAACTGACCTTACATATCTTTCCAATAATTTAAATTAAGATAAGACTTAAAATAAACAAACCACTTAACTAACTCACCCACATTTCATTGACAAAACTTATACATATTTGTATCCACATTTCCTTATTAATAGTAGTAGAGGCACACAATCAATGTCCTACTAATTCCACCTCATGTACAGTTGAAAACTTACTTATTTTGTCCTATCAAAATTAGCAATTTATATTTCATGCAACATAGTAAATTCAGTCATAGATTTTATATTTTGTCTCAAAGCTCCATAATTCTACCCAAGTGTGTTAGATTTCATCTATTTTTGTCCTTTCATCTTCTCTTATTTAATTATTCAATAATTTTAATTTCTATTTAAACATATTAAAAAAATTATTTACTGTTTTGGATTGTATTACCTGAGATTCTTTGTGTACTTTATTTTACTATATTTTTTTGTTATTATACCCTAATCACAAAAAAATGTATAAACATTTTATAGTACATCTATTTTAAACCTTAGATGTGTGAGGACATGATTCTAATCAAAATTCATTGTTGGTGGAATAATGAAATAAAACAATCATTACAAGTGAAGCAATCATCACAAAGTGATAGAATAGGTCTTGAATACATACCTTAAGATAAGATGGTTGTTTAACAACCAATATTGTAATGATTGGTAGTAGTATAAATCTTACACATATAATTGATATAATGAATGCATGTCTAAGGTTTGATGACCATTATTTTTTGAAGAGAAATAAAATTTTGTATTACAGTTCGCTCAAAACAATAGAGAAGAGAAAAAAGATTTAAAATGACACTTTCTTATCACATAATTAAAATCCAAAAAGAAAAATATCATTTTAAAGATGCTTATGAAAGATCTATGACTAAAATTTCTCTGAATATTGAAATAGTGGATAGAATGGTTGTATTTTATACATGAAAATATAAAAAGAATAATAAATAATTTTTTTTATTATGATAGAAATAGAGTAAGAAATATTTAAAAATATCTTTTATCAAAGTTTAGTTTTATTTTTCTAATAGAATAAGTTTCATAACATAATCTATAATAAATAACCCCACCAACATGTGAATATCAACTAAGTTCAATTAAATCATAATATCACAATATATATTTGATAACAATTGCCAACTAAAATAGTTCAAAATAATTAATGAACGAATCTAAAACTAACTAAATGATTGAAATGTTATGTAATGCATGAAAGCATGCTAATTACGACAATATTACATATCTTCATCCTCACCTCTTCTCATAAAATTAATATTCTTCATCGACAAGTGACAAGTTTTATATATATAATAAAATAAAACAAATACTTCGTATTTTCCTCACAATGGAACAAACAAAGATGGCCACCATTAAACGAGGTTAACTATGGACATTTTGATTTCCCATAACTTGCTCTTTGAACGGGAATAAGCCTAAAATACGGGGAAAGAAGATTCGAGAGAGATTCATATACACGCATTACATACGTAGACAAAAGTTAACTTGTTCTACATCGTATCCTCTCACAAAATACATTAATATAAACTGTTCGCAATAACGAAGAAACTTATTTATTCATTTACCACTTTAATATATCGTTGATGTTGACGTTGGCACAGACGGCGGACGGCAATGATGGCGCGATATTTGGCTTTGGAGCTTGGTACCTATGCTTTTTTTTTGTTTTTTAATTCTAATTCAATTTTTTAAAATTTTTGGGGGTAACACTGAGTAACACCGCCATTGTAAAACTTAATGAACAAGTTAAATTTCTCTTATTTCTTTATGTGCAAGCAATACCTTCCCAGTACCTTCATCGTCCCTTCGCGCTATTCACTTATAAAAACTCTGAAACTAATACACCTGAAAATATTACTCGTATTACTTTGCTCTCTATATTTTAAAGAGATACAAATTCATAAGAAGTCTTGATCTTGGGGCTACACGATGAGGGTTAGACTTCGTTTCCTTCTTGTAATCTTTTGTTTCTGAAACATTTCTTGTAGATGAAGTCAATCGTGCTGATAGTTTTTTTCCAGGCATTGCAGATTGTGGAGATGCATGCAAACATGGATTGCAATGGTTGCCAAAGGAAGATTCGAAAGGCTCTCTCACACATTGAAGGTACATCAATTTATCATGTTTTCATATACTATTACATCTAAAATGGTAGATTCAAAATGTCTGAACTAAAATCTGTTGCGAGGAACCGTACTTACAGAGGGTCGAAAAGAACTTTTGTTTTTAAGTTCTATATTTTATTTTATTTTATTTTATGTCAAGTAAATATAGTCGGTACCTCAATGGACTTTATTTTCGCTGGTTTACCAAGTCATGATGAACAATCAAATTTTGATTAAATGGTTTAAACTATTAATTGATTATTTAGATTCAACCAGCAATCAGGATATTTATAATAGGGATTATAAAATTTGTTGTTTGGTAAAATGAAGGTTCATAAATTGAAATTCAACTTGTATTTTAAAAGTTTTATCAATTTTACAATTAATATGTATTACAAAATTATTTATTAATTATTAAAATTATTGATTTTATTTTTTAAATAAATTATGTTTCATTTCTCTTAAAATAATTTGATTAAATTATCTAAATTAGTAATTAATTGGTAATTTTTTAATTTAATAAATTTCTCAAAAAAAACTAAAATTTCTAAACACAAACTCATCATTCTCTTTCCACATTGACAAAAATGTTTAAAGGTATTTGTGTGTATATGATAATCATTAAAGATTATTGTTTTAATCAACTATAATGATAATGAAATTGAACATTGTTTATATTAAATTTCTCCATCAAAAATAATAAAGTGTAAAAAATATAATTTCTCTTTTAATCTTCTTAATAAAGTGTGATTTATAGTTATCTTTGTTAATATGAATCACAAAAAATTTGAACTCTTTTCAATTGAAATGTTTTAAAATCAGTGGACACTTAATTAAAGTGCATAGGAAATAAATTAATGAATTAGAAATATGTTAAGATAATAAATAATCAAAGTTGAGATAAGATAAATTTGAAATAAAAAAGACATTTCAATATTTTAATTGTAAAAAAAAAAATGGATAGCCAAAAATCATAATTTATTTTGAAATTAATTGATTTGGTAGACAATCGATGAGATGTGGATGAGTTGGTAAAGTGATTTGGTTGTTTCAAACACTACCTAAGTTCAAATCTCAGCATGGTATCAGAGGCTGGATGTGGCCATTCATTAAGTATTCATGGGTTGGTTGTGGCCAATCGTTTGTATTCTTAGGCCGGTTGTAACTAATCATTGGTATTCTTGGACCGGTAGTGGCCATTAATAGTATTCTCAAACCGATTTTGGTTATTCATTAGTATTCTCTTAGGATATAGGCCCCCGATTATATCCCAAACCAATTAGAATTTCGATCAAAAGTGATTGAGATAAGTATCCCTCAACCCCAATATCGAGCTTAAAAAAAATTAATTTGATAAACATTTACCTTTAAAATAAAAAATATTGAATTTTATTTGATTACAAAAGTTCATGGACCAAGTACAATTAAAAATATCAATATAAACATGTCTTAAATTATTTTATAGTATATGTGTTATAAGAAGTGATCTTTTTCAATTCAATTTGAATTATATTTTTATTTTTAAAGGTGGGCTTCAAAAATGCTAAGCTTGGTATTGATGATATATTTGTAGTAAGTGTTACTTTTTCTCTCTTATTTTCATCCTTTTAAAAGATTTCAAATATACTTCTTTCAATTTATATTTAGGTTTACATTAAGTGAGAGGTTATATCACTGTAGATGTCCTAAAATTTTATTTATGTATTAAAATATTTTTCCCAAATTATTTTAAGACGAAGATATATTATATAATTTTTTTTGAAAAATGATAGAAATTTTTATTATTTTAATTTTTTATTAAATCTATTTTTAATAGAAAAATACAATCAAAAAGATAAGATAAAATTTATTTCATTAAATTTTAAAATTATAAATAATTTAAAAATATATATATTTTAATAATTATGCTCCAAAGTGTCCTAAAATATGCTTTCATTATAAACTTCACAAATCATAAAGTATTTGAGGAAGCGTTGAAAGTTTATATAATAATGTTTTATTTTTATCTCAATATTAAATTTTAACATATCTATGTGGAAGAATTTTCTATACCATAAAAATAATTCTAACTTTGAAAATTAAAAAAATAAATAAATAATTATAAAATAATGAAAAACTGTAAAGGTTTCAATTTAATTTATGATTGAGATCAAAAAGAAGGTACTTATAACCATGAACTACCTTAAGAGGTGTTTTGTTGGTGAAGCTATTACAAATCAAGAAACACTAAGTCAATAAAACAATGAAATCATAATCCAAATCAAATCTAAATACAATAATAGAATGGTAAATATAAATCTTGTGTGAAACATGAATTTAATTCAATGTAAAACCTGAAAAAGGATTCTTATAGAGAAACATTTAAATTTTAAATATCCTTTTAGGCCTTAAATAAATAATGAAGAAAACTAAGAAAATGTGCAATGATATTATTATGTGGAAAAAATTATTACTTTTGAATTGGTTTGATATCGGTTGACCACTTTTCAGTTAGTTTGGTACTTGCTATCTAGTTTACAATTGGTAGATGATGTTATATCAATCTAAAAATTCATGGATATACAGTTCTTGCTTTTCAAAAAGCCTTTTTGGTTTGTCAATTTTACATTTAAAATTTACATAATTTCCTCTTCTTTCTGTAAATATGAATTGTCTGCAAAAAAAACTTTCTAAGACCTTAACAAATATTGGCTATTTTGGGGGGGCTACCTTAATCAAACCCTTGTTCTTAAATAAATTTAGTGACCAATGCTCATGCATTATAAAAATAAATTTTGGGTGTAACATAAATATCCTAGTCCTTATTTATATGTATGAGATGCAATAAAATAGTAGATTTGATATGTTCTTTCACTATTTATTCCCTTGGGAACAAGTATGAGGCATATGACATGTTTCTATTTTTCGTGTGTGTATTTTGTTTAGAATAAGTGTGATTCACAATAATGGGTGGATGAATGGATTTGTAGAAATCTAAGTAGAATCAACACATATTAGGTTCCACCAACATTACAACTTATAGATCTATGACATCATCACGTGGCTTTGACCATGTATCTGATCTAGTATAATCAGGTACAAGATTAATCATTATGTAGTCAATTCTAATTATGTATTAATTTCATTATTAAAACCTCATTTAATTTTATGATGTAAGACATGTTTTTGCAAGTATTGCAGATGAGGACAATAAAGAGGGAACAAAATATTAACTATGTTAGTGTGTACAGGAAAAAATAAAATTAATTTCTAATGAATAGATGGGAAAAACATTGACTATCCTATTGGGTCTATGGTAGTTACTGTAACTTGGCCTCAATGATATCCTATCAAAAATTTAGATGTATGGTTGTTTGAAGACTATGAAATACATACAAAGATATTACACTATTCAAATTTTGTTTTTGAAACAAATGTTTAATTGTTCAAATATCAGCAGAGGCCATTAAATAAGAACATCTGGAAGGTTCATGTGTATAACCATGAAGTGATTATTGCTATTATTAAGAATAGAGAATATCATAGTGATTATTTGGATTGAAATTACAAGGTGTGTTGAGTTCTTAATTGTAAACGTATTTAATTTTATCAAATTTTATTGAAAATGTAGATAATACATATAACTTTAAATTGAATTACTTATTAACATGTTTTTTTAAGGTTAATGTTTCTAAATAAGATTCCACCTTCACACAGTTGGCACCATTAGTATATAATTTCATATTATTGAATCTAAGATAATCTTAATAAAGATTAAGACAAGGTTGGTATCATTATTACAAAATTCCATATTCTTTTGAGGCCAGAATGGGTACTTCATATCCTAACTGGATGGATTTAGAGGTTATGGTTGTGGGAACATGTGTAATATGCCTATCTGTACATGTTATAATTTATGGATTTTCAAGGGGAACTCTTGGAAGCAGAAATGCTAGTTAGGTGGAAAAAAATTATCTCTTAATTATATAAAATTAAACTTCAACACTGATCAATATATCGTCTACCACAAATTTATATCTTATGTTTTATGGTTGTGCAAAAGTAGTGAGATTTTACATGTATGTGAAGGTTCTTTTGATTCACATAAATGAATTATAGCTTTTCTTTTACATGCATCTCAAGTTGACCTTAAAAACTACAATTTTCTCATATTGGGAAGGATGTTTTTGAGGATAGAATGAGTACTTTGTCACCTAACCAATCATGATCAGAGTCCCATACCTTGGTATTATATGTTATTCACCACCACTGATGTGGTAGAGATGCCATTTTTATCCACAAATCACGAAGGTGGAGATATTAAAATATGGTTTGAACATTGCTAACATTTATTCTTAGTGTTTCTACATGTCAGAGAAATTGTACAAAAGTGTATTCGGGTAGCTTCATAGGTATCAATCTTGGGAACAGGTGTGATTTTCCTATCCATATGTGTTGAAGGTGATGGATTTGGAAGGAGAGGTCCTAGTAATAGAAATGCCAATTGGAGGATAAGGTCTTATTTCTTTAATGCATAAAAATTACATTTTAACATTGATTAGTATACCATATTACACAGATTCATTTCATGTTCATGATCTAAGATAAAAGTATGGGTATTTTAAATGATGTGATTTCTATTTTGGCTAGTGAAAATGAATTATAGTTTTTCTTTTACATGCATCTAAAGTTGGCCTAAAAATTATAATTTTATTATATTGGGAAGGGCATTCTTGAAGTCAGAATGAGTAATTTAACTCCTAAACCAATGTGTTCAAAGGAAAATAACTTGGTCTATATGTTATTCACCACCCTCGACATGGTGGAGATGCTAGTTTTTAGCCATGAAGCATCGGAGGTGGAGATGTTCCACTATGGCTTGAATGTTCACAATATTCATTGTCAAAATTTATATGTGTCATAGTATCTATATAAATATGTATTTAAGTGGATTCAAAGGTTGTGTTCATGGGAACACATGTGATTTACCTGTGTGTGTGTGTGTGTGTGTGTGTGTGTGTGTGTGTGTGTGTGTGTGTGTGTGTGTGTGTGTGTGTGTGTGTGTGTGTGTTTTAGAAGTGACTTATTTTAAATGGGATATCCCATAAGAAAAAATGTCAATTGAAGGATAAGAACTTATCTCTTCATTGCATAAAAAATAAATTTCATCATTGATCAATATATCTTTTTTCACAAATGTATATATTATGTTAATAATATGTGTTATAGGGTTAAATAATATGTATTCTACATGCATGTGAATAATCTTTTGGTTCATGAAAATTAATCATATTTTTCTATGCACGTTTGAATTTGGACTTAAAAGTTATAATTTTCTCGTATTAGGAAGGATGTTATTAAATTATAGGACTATTTTATTGGCCTTTGAACATTCCTAGTGAGGATAAATAGTATGTATTTCAGTTTCAATAACATCCTTCCCAATATGATAAAATTAAAATTTTAAGTACAAATTTAGATGCAAGTAAAAAACTATAAATAATTTTAACAAACCATAATAAACATCATGTGAATCTTTAACAATATAATTTCACCCTAGAACATATTTGAGACAAATATGTGGTATACAATATACTGATAAGTGCTAACATTAAATTTTTATGCAGTGAAGAGACAAGTTCTTATCCTCCAACTGACGTGTTTGCTTCTAAGACCTCCCCTTTAAAATAAATCACTTAAAACACTTATATATAGGTATATAATACATGTCACCATAACCAAAACCTTTTAATCCACCCAGATACATGCTCTTACAATTATTTCAACACATAGAAACACTAACAGTAAATGTTGTCAACGTTCAAGCCGCAGTTGGAGATCTCCACCTATAGTGCTTCTTTATTGAAAATTGATTTGGAGTCCTATAATTTATTTTCCAAACCCCAATTTAGTGTTGATGCTATTTTTCAGCCACAAAGTGCCTGGAGTGAAGATATCCAAATACGGCTTGAATGTTGACAACATTTGTTGTCAATGTTTCTGTGCACCAAAATAAATTTAGAAATATGTATTCATGTGGATTCAGAGGTCATGGTGTTGGAATATTTATGTTAGGTGTTTTAATTGATGTTTATAAGTCATTTTCAAGGATAAATCGGTCTAACAGGTATAGTGAGATGGAGCTTGGTGGTCTAATGTGCTTGGTGTAGTGAGATACTTGCATAAAGGTTCTTTGGATGAATGTATGGTGGCATGGAGCATGATATGGAGCTCATTATGCTTGTCATATGCATGTTGTACATGTATAAGATGTTGAGAGGTCAAATAGGTGGTTTTCAAGAGGTGGCTAGTGGTCTGCAAGGTAGTTTTACCATTGGCCTAGTTGGCCTAGATGGGCTTGTGAGGCCTTGTAAAGGGTCAAAGATGGATTTTAGAATGTTTTATCCTATATCTGCATGAGTGATGGGTCCCATGATAGGCCTAGGAATCTTAGAGAGATTACGTAAAGGCATGGCATTCAATTTATTCATCTTGATGTGCTAGCAAGGGCAAAGACCTAGTGAGATTTGGCATTCATGCTTGGTCATAAGGGTGTTGATTTGGTTTGATAGGTTGATGAAGGTTATGGATAATGTGTTGATGCCTTAGGGCCTATAAGGTTTCTTGGGTGCTTAGAGTACCTTTTGAGGTAAAATGAGATATTTTAGTAACTTTTTGAGTTGATTTATTCATTATTGCCTAGGTGTCTTAGATGGCTGAGTAAGTAGACTGGTGACATCATCATTTGCATGTACAGAGGATTCAGACAAATTTGGTCATATGGGTTTATAGAGTTTTATGACTAGTTGATATGTTACAAATTTTAGATCTTTAGGTGATAAGGTGAGGAAGTTGTGTTGGGTAAAACTTGACCTCCCAAGCATATTTGAACATTCCAAAAAGTCAAATTTTGATGTTTTTGTCATGACCATTGGAATTCAAATTTTGAATTTGCTAAGGGTGACTAGAGTTCAATTTTATTGCTATAATTTTTGATGGAGATATAATTTTAGGATGAAGTAAAAACAAAAGTGGTAGAGAACTCTGAGGGGGATCCAAAAAAGTAAATTTTAGGTCTTGAATTTCTATACATATTCAAATATAGTTGACCAAAGTTGACTATGTGTTTGAATTCCTTGTGCAAAGGTGTCTAGTGAAGGTTTTCAATTGGTATAGAAATCAGATGGATGTTTCACGATGTTAAAACTATTTAAAATTGTTATAGAAATAATTTGAAAGCTATTTAGTGATTTTTAAGGTTTGAATAATTTTCTTTCTAGTCAAACACTGATTGTAATTTGGAGGTACCCTCACCTATGGGGTTTTGGTGCATATTAGCAAAATATGATAGGTTTTGACATTACAAAGGTGTTCAGTAATGATTTTGATGGTTTGAGAGTGTTCCAAGGGTATTTTGGAGTATACCTATACATTTTTAAGTGGTCATATGGTTCATTTTTGCATAATAAAGTGGAAAAATTGAAAATATCTTCTTGAGACCTATTTGGGACCATTTGGGACTTAGTGGAGTGTTCATATGATTCGTGTGCATGACTTGTTTTAATGAAATGATATTTCATAAGTGTGTGAAGATTTTTATTAAAAGTGAATCAAGGTATGGTATGGGTCTTGGCTGACCTATATGAGTATATGAATGATTCATGTATATATACAAGGCATTTGGAGACTTGAAAGATAGACTTGTGGAGTGAGTGTAAGTGAGGGGTGAAGTGAATAGAAGGTGGAAGTGTAGAGAGGTGTAAGACCATGGAAGACATTAGTATGTCTTGTTAAAGGTTTGAAAGTATGTGTGAAAGTCTAAAAGATTTCGTCTCCATGATGATTTGATGATATTGCTAGGTATGAGAAGTGTTTGAGTAAGTGAAGAAGAAGAGGAGTTATATGCCTATGTGAGAGGAAGATTTGAGGGTATTACAACAAGATAAGTTCATGATCAGGTGTATAAGACATCAGAGCTAAATCATTCATCTTAGATTGATAGTTCATATTGGTGGTGTGTTGGTGCTCATCATCAAGACAAGTTGTTGCTTGTCACCTAAGGGGTTGGTGCTCTTTGTGGAGTTGGTGATTCACAAAAGGATCTCTTGTTTCATCAATATTTATAGGATAGTATTCCATTGTTATAGTAGGCTTGAGAGTAGATTTTATACCCCATGAGGGTTTCCCACTATATATCTTGTGTCTTGATTGCTTGATCTCTCATGATTGTTTACTCATTGATATATCTATCTTGTGTTTCTTATATGTGTTGACAAGATTGTTTAAGAGCTTTGAAAGATAACAAAGGATTGGAATAAATATTGATAACCACTATTTCAACCCCCCCCCCTCTTAGTGGAATATACCTCTATCAATTGGTATCAGAACATCAGGTCCTTTGGAAAAGGTCTAACAACCTAAAGGTGATCCTAAGGAGTGAGGTATGATTGGTTATGAGTGCACACAATTTGAAGATGATGTTCTTCAAAAAAGAAGTTATCTTGTGCAATGAAGTTGGTTACCATGAAAATAAGGTAAAAATTGATCATGCTGAGGTCATAAGTATTCTTGGAATCATGAAAAATCAAATCAATAAGAATCATCAGCTGAGACATATGCATCTTGATGATCAAGGTGAAACTCTTGAAGGAAGTTTGAATAGTTGCCATGGGTCAAAGGGCATAGACCAATGTATTGGTTCTTCTACAAGGTATGTCATTTCCTTTTTTTATTGGTTATTTTTCAAAAAATATAATCATAGGACAATGGATAAAAAGAAGAAGAAGCTCTTGTGAGGAAATGTGCTTAGAGAAAGCTTGCAAACAAGAAATGTGAACTGTATAAGGCTTGCTAGCCTAGTTTGTTGATCAACATGAGACTAAGGAGAAGAAATTTGATATATGTGGATCATGGAATGAAGTTTTATGACATGTCTCTGAGGCGATGAGATCATTCAAAGACGTTTCAAGGTGGTTTCCTTAGTTTGCAGTCCTAGACCTAATATGCATAGTGACCTAGTGAGGTCCAAATGGAGGGTCAAGGTAAGATTACAAGATGGCATAACTCATGTAAGCATGGATTATAGTAGTAAATGGCTTCTAAAATTATTTTCCAAGTTTTAGGCCTTGACGAGGAAGAGAAGCTAAGATAGTCTGTTGGGAAGTATTATGTGCATGAAAAATAAAGGTTTCCTAGCTCGAGAAGAAGTTTGTGATGCTCATTGGAATGTGTATATTTTTCATGGTGACCTGAGACTTTTGGGAGAGGTAGAACATGGACATAAGAGTTATTTCCAAGTATTTTTTAGTGGATTGAGGGACAAAGCTTTATGAACATTCGTTAAGAATGTAAACTAGTCAAAACCCTCCTAGGAACCTTTATAATGACTTGAATGGAGAAAACTAGTTGGATATGGTCTTGAATGTATTGGTTGACCAAGTTTTAATATTGAAAGGTGTAGAGGATCCTCTAGGCCTCATCAAGTGGCATTGGTGTGACATGGCAGTGAGTAGAAGATATATAAATATGCTTATTTCTAAAGATTTTGGTACTACAGGTAGGATTGACTAAGTCAATGCATGAGAGTCATTGGAGATTGAAGGTCAATACTCACTCTTGAGATCCATGTATTTTATTTGAAAATTTATGTTTGTTATGTAAATAATCTTTAGCAATAAATTTGTCCTATCTCTAGACTACAGACAATGAAAATAGTGACAAAAAACCAGTCTGAGTGAGAAGAAATTTAGGGATGTAAAATCATGGGGGATAAACCAATGATCATGGAGTGTGATCTAGAAGACTCATAGAATCTATGGATGTGCATTAGATGTCTTGGATGCAGAATTGTAAGTACTAAACAAGAACTTCTACATGACTATATTTTTTGGAGGCTACAGGCAGTTTGGGCAGTCATCTGGGAGTGATGAGTTAGAGGTCCTCTAACTTGAGTTGAAGAACATAAATCATTTGAATATGTTGAAAATATCCATAAGGTTCATGTGAATGTAATTAGATTCATTAAAAGTGATCAAGATAGTATTGGTGGTCAAATATGTTTGACTGTGCTTTTGAGATTTTTGGTAGAACTAAGTGAGCCTATTATATAGGTGTTTTTGGGTGTTTGGAGCTTGAGTATAGGTGACCAATGGACATGGTAAAGTTTTTTGAGGTCATGAATGATCTATTGATGTGAATTTTTCATATGGTTACTTGGGAAAGTTGACTGTGTGCTTCAATTTCATGAGACAAACTTTTCTATGTTTAAGGCCTAATGGTGAGTAGGCTAAATGGCTTGGTACATGAGGTGACTTGGTGTTCCAGGTAGCATGGAAATTTTTTGGAGTGATAAATGGTATATTGGTAATATTTTTTATTTTTTTGAATCCTTAAAGAGTGACTGAATCTATTGATCCATTCAAGGAGTGAATTGTCTTCTATAAGCCCTATAGACCTAAAATCAAATTTTGGTCAACTTTGGTAAGTGATCCTAATGGTAAAATGGTCTAATTTGAAGATGATATTGACTTGGTATGTAAATAAGTGATGAAAAATTGAATTCTAGGAGGTTTCTTGTGTCAACTCAGCCAAAGGAATCATTTTGTGGTCAAAAGTATGGAGTGACAAATTCTAGCAGTGTTCTTTGACTTATATGAGCCCAAAGTACAAAGTTGTTATTTATTGGAGGCAAATAAAATGGTAAGTTTGATTGAGATTGATAATAAAAATTAGGTGAAGAGCCTATAAGATGTGAATATGGCGACTTGGTTAACTTTTGGTGCTTTGACCAAGTTGACTATTGTAGCTACTCTTTTTGAAGGCAGAGTTGGTTGATTGCATAGGAAAAATAGAATTTTTTGAGGTATCTAGGTGATTAAATGGCATAAAAAATATTTAAGGAACTCATTCTAATATTTTCCAGGTGGATTCATGCATCAAAGGTGTTTTGAAAGATTTTTTTTGAATTTTATGTGCTCATTGTTGACCGTATTTTGACCCAAGGATGAGAAAGTCAAAACCAAACTAAAGGAAGTCTATGTTACCCATAGAATGGGAGATTTAAATTTTATAAATAAGTATGGATAGGTATCCTATAGGTTTGGTACCATTTTCAAGTCATAGCGTTGACCGGAGATAGGCAAGTTGACACATTTGCTTTTAAGATTCTTGTGTTTTGGTATATGCTTGGAAAGTGGTTTGAATATGTATTTGGGGTCTGATAATTTCTTATAATCTATAATGGCCTAATGGGTTCTCAAAAAGGTGTTCATAGATTTCTGAAAGTGTACGGGTGGTTCCATGGAGGCAAATTTGTCTAAATGAAGGGTTAATTGACTAGTAGCTTTGTGAAGGAAGTATGTTGCAAAGATATATCTGAGTCATGATTTTTTTCATGAATGAAGGTGTATATGATAGTGATATAGATATGAAATTTAATTATTTGAAAGTTCACACATAGAAAGTTATGGTAGTTTCAAGGTCCAGGTAGGGCTACATGGAGTTTTAACAAGCCTAGTGAACAAATGAGTAGTTTTTTTTGGAAAATTTATTCAAAATAAAAAGGTATGTTTGATATTTAATTAGTGATTAGGTTTATTTTAATCATATTTATTATTTTTAATGATTCTTGAAGTGCCTTTGGTAGTCTAAAGGGTGCCTTGAAAATGATGGTAAGTTAGTTTGCACGATGTTTTGGTGCTCATATTACTGTCTAAGTTGATGACAGAAAAAAGGGGAGATGAGTTCAATACTTCTCAAGTGACAATGGTATAAGAGGGATATTTTTTTCTTTCCTAGTGGTTAGGTCCAAGGATCTTATAGATCTTGTGGAGCTATAACTTGAGTTGGTTTTTGAAGGGAGCTTAGTCTAAGGGGGAGCACTATGGTTGCTTTGTGATTTGATGTTGAAAATTGGTGTGCTCTAAATTTCAAAGGATGAGAGAGATATGTATTCATTGGTTTTTAATACTGAGGGGGAGCCTTCAAGATGGAATAGGGTCCTAGGGGGAGCCATGTTATCTTGTATTTGCTAAATAGGTCTAAGGATCTTTATGGTTCAAGAGCATTTTCTGAGTGAGAGCATATTCCAAGGGGGAATTATGCCTATTTAAGGACTGAATGGTCCATTTTTAGAATATTTCCTATAGGTGAGCATGATTTCATGAGTTTCCAATAACTCATTTGCTTGTTTTCTATGGTGCCTAGTGTTGAAGAGAGTCCACTTTGTCATTTTTGCAAAGGGGGATAAATTTTGGAGTGTTTCCATCAATGAAAATGGGGATATTATTGGGATATTGATGTTAGGTGTTGTAATTTATGTATATAAGGCATGTGTAATGATAAAGTAGTCTATCAGGTATAGTAAGATGGAGCTTGGTGGTCTAATGTGCTTGGTACAGTGAGATGCTTGCATAAAGATTCTTTGGATGAATGTATGGTGGAATGGATCATGGTATGGAGCTAATTATGCTCATCATATGCATGTTGGACATGAATAAGATGCTAAGAGTTCATATAGGTGGTTTTCAAGAGGTGACTAATGGTCTACAAGGCAATTTGGCCATTGGCCTAGTTGGCCTAGATGGGCTTATGAGGCCTTATAAAGGATAAAAGAGGGATTTTGGAATGCTTTATCCTATATCTACATGAGTGATGGGTCTCATGAGAGGCCTAGGAACCTTTGAGAGCTTTTTTAAATGCATGGCATTTAGTTTATTCATCTTGGTGTGTTAGCAAGTGTAAAGACCTATTGAGATTTGGCATTCATGCCTAATCAAAAGGGTGGTTGATTTGATTTGACATGTTGATGAAGGTTGTGGATAATGTGTTTATGCCTCAAAGGGTCTATTAGGTGCCCTGGGTGCTTAAAGTACCTTTGGAGGTGAAAGGAGATCTTTTGGTAACTTCTTGAGTTCATTTGTTCATTGTTGCTTAGTTGTCTCAGATGGCTGAGTAGGTAAATTAGTGACATCATCATTTGCATATAAAAAGGATTCAGACAAATTTGGTCATATGGGTTTGTAGAGTTTTATGAATAGTTGCTATTTTCTAAATTTTAGATCTTTAGGTGTTAAGGTGAATAAGTTGTGTTGGGTCAAAGTTGACCTCTCAAACATATTTTCACATTCCAACACAGTCAAATTTTGATGTTTTTCTCATGGCCGTTAGAATTCAAAATTTGAATTTACTAAGGATGACCAGAGTTTGGTTTTATTGCTATAATTTTGATGGAGATGGAATTTTAGGATGAATTAAAAACCAAAGTGGTAGAGGACTCTGAGGGGGATATATAAAAGTAAATTTTAGGTCTTGAATGTCTGTACATATTTAGATATGGTTGACCAAGGTTGATTGTGTGTTTGACTTCCTTGTGCAAAGGTGTCTAGTGAAGGTTTTCAGTTCGTATTGATATCAGATGGATGTTTCATGATGTTATAACTATTGTAAAGTGTTATAGACATCATGCAAATTCTATTTAGTGATTTTTAAGGTTTGACTATTTTTTTTATTATCAAACACTGATTGAAATTTGGAGGTACCCTCACCTATGGGTTTTTGGTGCATATTAGCAAAATATGGTAGGTTTTGGCATTACAGAGGTCGTCAATAATGCATGTCATGGTTTGGGAGTATTCAAATAGTCTTTTGGAGTATACATATACATTTGGAAGTGGTCATATGGTTCATTTGTGTATAATAAAGTTGCAAAATTGAAAAGATTTTCTTGAGACCTATTTGGGACCATTTGGGACTTAGTGGAGTGTTCATATGATTCTTGTGGATGAGTTGTTTTAATGAATTGATCTTTCCTAATTGTGTGAAGGGTTTTATTAAAAGTGAATCAAGGTATGGTATGGGTCTTGGCTGACCTATATGAGTACATGGATGATTCATGTATATATACAAGGCATTTGGAGACTTGAAAGATAGACTTGTGGAGTTAGTATAATTAAGGGGTAAAGCGAATAGAAGGGTGAAGTGAAAAGAGGTGTGAGACCATGGAAGACATCATAATGTCTTTTTGAAGGTCTAAAATTATGTATGCAAGTCTAGAAGAGTTTATCTCCATGATGATTTGATGATATTGTTAGGTATGAGAAGTGTTTGAGTAAGCGAAGAAGAGGAGTTAAATGCCTACGTGAGAGGCAGATTTGAGGGTATTGTAGCAAGATAAGTTCATGATCAGGTGAAAAAGACATCAGAGATGAATTATTCATCATAGATTGGTAGTTTATATTGGTGGTGTGTTGGTACTCATCATCAAGACAAGTTGTTGCTAGTCACCTAAGGGGTTGGTGTTCCTTGTGGAGTTGGTGCTTCAAAAAAGGATATTTTGTTTGCTCAATATTTATAGGATAGTATTCCATTGTTATTTCAAGCTTGAGAGTGGGTTTTATACCCCATGAGGGTTTCCCACTATATATATTGTGTCTTGATTATTTGGTCTCTCATGACTGTTTACTCATTGCTATATCTATCTTGTGCTTCTTATATGTGTTGATAAGATTGTTTAATAGGTTTGAAAGATAAAAAAGGATTTGAGTAAAGATTTATAACCACTGATTCATCCCCCCCTCTCAGTGGACTATACCTCTATCACATGGTTGTGGGAACACATGTGACTTGCCTATCCAATTGTGTTGTAAGTGATGTATTTTTAGGTGGAGGTCTGTGAAGCATAAATGCAATTGGAGGAAAAGAACTTGTCTCTTGACTATATAAAACTTACATTTTAACATTGATTACTATGTTTTCTTCCATGGATTCATCTCTTATAGTTGATCACTATGATCGAGAATAGAAGTATATGGATTTGAAATCCACATAAAGCTTCTGTAGGTTTGTGTAAATTACTGACATTTTTCATGTTATGTGTGTCTGAAGTTGGCCTTAAAAATTGTTATTATATCATATTGGGAAAGATGTTTTTGAGGCCAAAATGGGTACTCCTCCTAAATGAGCATGATTGGAAGCTAATATATTTGTCCTATATGTTATTCACCACCTATGATGTGGTGTAAATGCTAGTTTTAGCCACAAAGCACTATGGGTGGAGATATCTCATGGTGGATTGAACACAAATATGATAATAAAGTTTGTACTTATAGAAATTTGAGAAAAAATGTAGTGCTTCCACGAAGTCAAGTCAATGAAATCATTGGGACATTGAATATTAATGTTATTATTGTGAAATATTATGAAATGCCGGTGTTATAACTATTAATAGTTAACATGTAAATTTTAAATTTTATTCAATGTATAATGATGCTAGTGATAATATGTACAATCTAATTTCATGGAATATGAAACCATTAAATATCTAATCTATGTGCATATGGTTTGTTAAAGCCTTTGTCTAGAAAGTCTTAGATTTACCTCAATCTCCTCATTATGCATAATTGATATTTTCTATAGGGATAAATAATAGAAACAAGTTTTACTTTGAACTACATATAACTTGTGTTGTTGCAAGAGAGTTTATAGTTTTTAAAAAAAATAAGGGTTTTACATTCAATGTAACTAGAGTTATATGTGTTGAACTTGATGTGGGAAATATGGTTAGGATGGACACTTTTTTTATATGCAAAAGAAAGAGTTTACACGTCTTTGATCATATTCGCTTAGTGGAGGTTAAAATTAGATAAACACTTAATGTGAAATTTTTTAATAGAAACTTTATCAGTGCATCAATATGTGGTGGAGTACTAAGTTAGGGTGCTTACCACAATGGTACCCATACTCAATCCAAATGGAATACCTATTTTTTATTGCATAGTATGCCATAATTTATCCAAAATCATGGTACCCATCATTTTGTTATCTATGGCTAGTTGGTCTCAGCTCTCTTAAGTTTATTTATTATGTCATCTCATTTTACGTGTTGAATTAAGTCATAAAACCACCTCCATTGGAAATACCACACTTATGTGATAAAAATTCATACAAAACTTTTATAATGAAAGAAAATTTCTTGATAGCTTGACTTGCCTTTGAAACTCTCACTTATTCAACTCTCTCAAACCTCTCTCAAGGGACATATCATTTTCATGTTGAACCAGAAGCCCACTCCATTGTAATGACCAAGTTGGTGTGATAATTTTTCATTTAATACGCTTCGATAAAAGATGGACTTTTAATACCATTTTGTCCTTAGAAAAAATTTATTACAAACCTTAGTCAATCTATTGTGGTCTCTTGAAAAATTCATTAGTTTGTAGACTAAATGAGCTTTAAAATCCTAAATAGGGATTCGAGGTTAATTTTTGACATTTTGTTTTGCTAATTGGACTTATAGACCTGATTAGGTCTTACCTAGGTTTGATTAAGTCTTCTAGAGTTAATGAGACTTCTAAATCTGATTAGATCTAGGCATATGTCATTTTCATTGCATTAGTTCTAATCTTATTTTCTTATGCCAATTAGGTCTCATGTTCTTTGGTGAAGGAGTAGTAGTGATAATATGGGTTTTATTCCTCACTAGTCATAATGGATCAAGCCTCCCCATATATCTCTAAGTGGGGAGTTCCCTTTGATAAACACTATCAGGTTTTAATCCCCCAAGTATTGTTCTTCTTAAAACTATAGACTCGATTAGGTTTATGAGGCCCCCAAATCCCCTTTTCCAATCTATGTGTGGATTCAACCATGACTAGGATGTGCATTTCCCATTCATATTAGTCTTTACTAAGTGGTTATTCAATCATGCTTAGGTATAAGCCCCTCCCTCACTATTCTTGTAGTGTTATATGGGGTTTTGAGTCTAGTTAGAAAGTGAGGCACTCCAAACCAACTTTGATACATGTAATGAAGGGTCCCAGGCTTGACTAGGTCTAGGGACTCCCACTTATCTAATCTCAATTTTAATCAATTTTAGAAGCTTGATTAGGTATATATATTTTCCTAATCCACCCCTCAGTTATATTTAGGGTTATCAAGCCTGATTATAATGGAATTTCTAAAATTTGAAAAGTGTTTACATGCTCAATCCCAAAACATGAATAGGTCTATGGGCTCAATTTTGGCCTTTTTTTAGTGTAACTTCTCACCCATTGCTCTACTTTTTTTTGTCTCTCAAACTAGGAAGCTCACATTGGTTCATACATCATGGTACTTTTAATTTTGGGAAATTATGTTATAGTCAAAAAATTTCACATTATTGTATCTACTTGCTATAAAGTTCCTTTAATAATCAATATTAACTTGTTTTTTAATTTTTGATAGGAAAAAAGATAGTGTGTCATAATAAAAGGATAGTCAATAGAGTTTTTGAATGTATTAATTAGATTCAACTAACTTTTTATGGAAATGGTACCCCCTTTGGGGGGAAGAATTTATATATATTAGCACACTTGAGACAATAGAGAGTTTGGTTATATTTTCATATGTTGCTAGGGTAGTGAACTAGTCACCTCTTTTATGGATTTTGTATGCTTTCGTAATCTAATTTTTCCCTCAATTTTCTTGCCTTGACACTATGCTAGAAATATTTGTAATCACTTTATTATTATGGAATCAAATTTGATTATCAACATGAATATTTTGATTAATATACGGTTGTGGAATTTTTGTTTACAATTTATGCATGTGGACAGTGGTTGTGATTTTTATCTTCTTCGATGAGTTATCCTCAAATTCTTACATCATCTCTATTGTGGTTATGTGTATGTTTCTCAAATGAGTGAATGATTTATGGGATTCACAATAGGATTTTACTCTCATTTTCCCTCATTCTTTTGCACTTTTCTTATTAAATCAGTAAACCAAAGGTTATTTTATATTCTAAATGTAATATGTGTTTATTATTTTATTTTAATTATAAAATCCATTTATTTATATATTTCTCATAATTTAAATATAATGAAATAATGTTAATATTAGTTGTATTCATTAAATTTTAAATCTGTAAACACTAATTTATCTTCTTGGGTGAATCTAAAAATGAAAACTTTTTTATTTTTTCCTGTAATGTGTGTAAAACCCATATGAATGATATAACAAACTTGCATTTAAATTTCTATGTTACGACTAAAACAACACCTAAATATTAGTTAATATGCCAAACCAATAAGCATCTTGTATTGGAAAATTTTTACATATACCAACTGGGCCATCCAATACATCATGCCCTGGCATATATAGACCTTGAGGAGACTCTCAAGTCTCCTTCCTTTTAGGAAAGGCTATATGGGTGACCATCCCACCTAGTTTGGTGTGCCAAATGACCCATCAACAAACTAGCAATAGGAAGAGGGCCTAAACTATAAAATTTTAAATTTATCATTCATTTTGGTCTTATTGTCATCCTTTATGTTTTCCCCACCCTGTTGTATGCTTAAACACCCATCAATAGACTTGCACTAGAAGAATGGCCTAAAATCAAATTTATGACAAAAATTTTTAAACTTTAACACTTTAGAGGCATTATCCACATGAGCCTTTCTAGGTATTAAAACTTGAAAACTAAAATTTTAAACCCAATAATGGCCTTTGCTTGGCTTGGTGGAGGTGACTACCTTGTGAACATCCCAGGGCATGCTCATGACTTTCCTAATAATCTTGATAATTTTTTCTCAAACTAAACACATGGTGGGATTCAATCAGATTAAGAACACATTTAGGATTTTAATAATGCCATTATTTGGACTTAAATCCAACATGATGTTTCCTATAATTTGTTTCCTTATTCGTTGTATAAATTTTATTAAATTTGGTACCTCAATCTATTGGATGGGTGTAGTACCTCATGGGCTACCTTTAAAAATGTATTTTTAAATGGATGTCAATGCACCCACCAATCCTAAGGCCTTATACTATTAATTTTATACTTCCCATAGTAATCCTAATGAACCCATGAGAATGTTCAACAACTAGTATCATCAATTATATAGGAGGTTGAAAGACCTATTCCAAAAAAATAGATTCAATTTCCATCGAGATATATCTAAAAACATAGGACCACTTGGCTACCATACTAATCCATAGAACTCCATCCACCCTCACATATTTGACATTGACTTATTAAATAGCCTTTATTATTGAGTAACAATCAATGTTGCATCTGTATGGTGATGACTCTAGAATTCATTAAAACAGTCATGTTTTTACACCCAAATTCCTTCATGACATGATTGTAATATCTATATGGTGTTAAAAATTTGGGATAGTTGGAAGTGGCATATGATCCAAAGACTTATCATCAATCTTATTAGCATCTTGAATGGAAAGAAGATATGGTCAAAGAATTTTATTTCCCTAAGTAAGAAGTACACTTGAGACTTGGTTCCACTTCTGAAAGGAATAAAACTAAGGAGGTGAAATTAGGTGTACTGCAATAAGAATACGTTAGATGGGTCTATTTTAAAATAAAAATCTTGAATTATAGTAAAAGTTTTTTCATAAGTTGAAGGTGTTGAATACCATGAAACCTTTGCTCTAGTTGCAAAAAATAATTCTATTAGGCTAATACTCTCTTTGGTTGCACCACAAGGATTAAAAGTCTATTAGATGGATGTAGAAAGTGCCTTCTTGCATGGAGACATATATGAATAAATATGCATGACCCAACCTCCCAATTTTGTAAGTAACTATAAATTTAAGTTTTTTTGCATATTTCAAAATTCCTTGTATGGTTTGAAATAGCCTTCTCAATCTTGGTATGAAAATATTGACACGTTCTTAATCAACCTTGGATTTACACATAGTTCCTCTAACTCTATAAACTACACCAATAAATTAGAGATAAACTTTATTTTGGTCCTCTACGTTGACGAATTAATCATAAAAGGGAGTTCCACCAAGCATATTCATTGATTTTAAAGCCTAGATAATGAAATATTTTGAGATGATTGACTTGGGCTTGTTGAATTTTTACCTTGGCCTTCATATTTTATAGTTTGAGAAAGGAATTTTTATTAGAAAATCCAAGTATTCTCAATAAATAATCAATTTCTTAAACATAAACTACTATAAATTTACATAAGGTCCTTATCAATCTGGTCAATCTTTCCACCATGTGTTCTTATCCTTGAATATATGGTACACTCTACATACAATTGGTGGGAGGTATCCTATAATTGACTCATACTCATATAATATTTCATTTGATATGAAATCAGTATCATGCTACTATCAAAACCCCAATGAAAACCATTATAAAGCTTAAAAATAATATTCTAAGGTATTTTTGTGGTACTACTAACTATGGGATTGAGTAAAATTCAAGCAGAAAAACCTCATTTTCTCATGAAAACACATTAGTTGTAGGCTACATAGATAGTGATAGGGTAGGACATCTAAATGATCACAACTCAATCACATGATACATCTATGATCTTGGGGAATGTCCCATGACTTGATCTTGCAAGAAACATAATACTATTATAGGTTGCCAAAATACCCTAAAGATTCTCAAATCTCTTGTATATATTTATCTTAAGTGTAAAAAATCATTAAATCAAATAACTACATGTGAATGAGTAAATGATGGATGATTGTTATTTATAAATTTATTGTAAGTATATTGATATTTATTCATATGTATAAATATTATCCTTCAATCCACAATAATAAAATATATATTTAATAAAAAAATTGACAGAAATTGTTTGAAATGGTTAATGAATTAATCTAGAACTAGATGAACTAACTTTGGAAATGATTGATGTGATATATAATGCTTAAGTGCATGTTACTTATTAAAACATTAAATTCCACCTTCACTCGTATATATTCCCAAATAATAATTTGGCTTATGGTATCCATCGTCACTAGCATGTGGCAAGGGGTAGGAATAGTATTAATTTTTAAAATAAAACAAATAATTTATATTTTCCTCATAATGAAGAAAGCAAACATGCCCACCATCGTATGGATTTGATTATGGAATGTTTTGGTTCTCATAACTCTCTCCCTAAAAAAATATTAGAATATCTAGAAAGAAAAACCAATGCATATTCATTTACACACAATACACATGTAGCCAAAATTTGTTCCACATTGTTTCCTAAAAAAATTAAAAATACATTAAAAAATAGAAGATATCTATAAAAAAAACTTATAAAGGAAATTAAAAAAACTATATAATTATTCAATATGAAACTAAAAAATATCTAATGTTAAAAAAAAATCATCTTAAAAACACTTTAAAGTTGGGAGGTGATAAGAACCTATACCAAATTTATACCTAATGACAAAGGGACATAACAAATTTGATTTGAATTTTTCCTTGTGTTATTTATCTACGTTAATGTTATTTTTATTTTCTTTTAATTTCATATCTCCAATATAAAATTCTCATGACTTACACTTTTTGTTAAATGTTTTTTTAATACATTTTTTTATGAAATATATCCATATATTAACTAAATATAAATATACAAATAATTCACAAAAAAATAAGGCGATATGAGAGCACACCATGATACAAGGTAGAGCCTAGGAGTAAAGTATCAAATTGAGGTAGCATCTATAGTAATAAAAAATAATAATTAGAGAAAACTATCAAGCAACAAGAGTAAGGCCCAAAGGCAAGGGATCCATATCATCTAGACCCAGCCCGAACTTGGCAAGTCATTGCCATCTAGAATAGGCTCCCAACCAGTAGCTTGAGCCATGTCTGTTTCATCATTTTCTTGAGTTCAAGTGGGTGAAATAGCCAATGAGAGCCTAGGAATCTTATCCAACATGTTAGCACGACCTCTAGGTGGCACCCCCCAAGCATATAAGCATGAAAGAGGAGTGCCCTAGCCATCATGCCTAATGGGGGAAGGAGCCAATGGCTACCACCCTCACTATTGCCTAGGAGGGGAAATGTTCTGGTATGGGATACTAATGTGAGAGTGGTGCATGGAACAACTATAACAATGTCCACCATGAGCCAATCGAGGCACTCTATCATCTATCTTGGGATCCCTGGGTGGATAAGGTGGAACTTGAGCCATAACACAAGGAACATCTCCCTAGTGAGATAGGAGGTCTTGGAGATACCCAAGCTCCATTGCCACTTTGTTGGCTTGAACTTGTATCTACAACATAACATTGGAGATGATAGGAGATTTATGCAAAGCAAAAATATTACAATCAAAATAAATATGATTGAACACAAAATTATTTCTTTATTTCCAAATCCAGAAGAGAATATCCACTCTAAAAGTATGCCAGAATTATGCTAATTTTTTTGGCATCACAGGCTTATCATGCAAGAGGATGTGCTACCAAATGAAGAAGTCAAGATAGAAGGGCCTGGAAAGATCATGGATCTAGGATAATACCCTTTAATATTTGGGATGGTACTAGAAGAGATAAGGAACCATCTCAAGATGCCCACAGAAGGGACAAGTACACAATTATAATCCAAGTTGAATGATCCTTCTACCAATAGGTAAGCCCTGGTCCAATATACACCAAGAAAAATGGGCAAGCTTGGGCTCCACACAGGCCCCCCAAATAGTGTTAAAGTGAAGGTTCCATGTTTTCATAGATGATTTTAACCCCCAATGATTGTTAAGCTTGTCAACCATGGGCAAATGTGGGGTGAGCCAATTATAGCCAACCCAAGGACTTTAATTATGAAAGGGGGTTTCAACATACCATTCCCAATCCTTCTACCATGATCTAACAGAAATTATTAAGATTTTATGGAGCATGGAGGTGAGGATAGCATTAAGGATTTCTTGGTAAGATTCATGGTCTACATTAGCTAGCTAGTATTTAGCTTTTACATCCTCCCAAGATAGCCAAGTGTGAGAGTGCCTATAGAAGATATCCTAGATAGAGTGGATTCCTCTATAGTAAAGCTTAAGAGAATTGATCTAGGGAACCTCTACCAAAGGAACCCCATTTTTAGAAAATATGGTGGACCACCATAGAGAGTGGGAATTAGTAGAGACCCTATTTTAAAAACTAGAGCCATTCTAGAGGAGCCATGGATTGATCTTTTCCCAAGCTTTCTAGATGCTTTTGGCCATGAAGGACGCATCGATCTAGATGGGAGACTGGATGATGAGAAAATTGGGGAAGGCAATCCCTTTCTAGTATTTCTTGCCCTTAGGCAAGCCTAAGGAAATACAGAGGTTGAATAACACCTTCCATGCTTCTGGGCCCTCAATGGCCCTCACAACCCATTTAACACATAATGTGTATCCTTGCCTATCTATGTCAATAAGTCCCATCCCTTCAAATTCATGTGGGAGGTAGTAATATTCCTAGGCCACCCTATGGAAACATTTACCTTGGGGAGAATTGGCCCAAAATAAATCTCTAAGTAATTTATTTAACTTTTGGTAAGATTTTTTTGAAGGAAACCAGCATGATGAGTAATACACATGGGGTAGATGCAAGGATCTTTGAGAATATTTTGTATTTATATACTAATGAAAGATACTTGGTCAACTCGTAATCTATATTCTTGGAAACTCTATCAACAACATACTGCCACAACAAAGGTGGTGAAGCATCAAAAGTAAGGGAATGCCAAAAAATTTAAAAATTTCATCATGTTGGATCCACTTCCAACCAAATTTAACTTCCCATAGAGGTGAAGCGATTTATGACCATCTACAGCACTAAGTTTTTTTCCATTATATGTTGGAGCCAAAGTCCAGGCAAAAGGTGTCAAGACACTGAAGGCCATTGTCCATGTTGGCTTCATCTTCAATGAGGGTGAGGAAGGAGTCATCGGCAAAGTGGCCATTAAGAAATTGCATGTCCTCATGGGGTTGGATACATCAGATGGGAGATAAATTCCATTAACAAGGCCACTAGATTGGGATTTTCTAAGAAGGTATCCAAAACCCTCAACTACAATCACATAAAGAGCTGGAGCTAAGGGGCACCCTTGGTGAATGGAATGATATAGGCCAAATTTATCAAAGGTGAATCCATTAATGGAGAGAATAGACAAGGCATCTATGAAAAGCATTTAAATGTATTAAATGAAGATGGGTCCAAAGCCTAGAGCATGAATCATGGCTAGGATGAAAGTCCATTCAATGCAATCATAAGATTGTTCAAAGTCAATTTTGATGAACAAGGCTTGTTGTCTTGACCACCTAGCCCAATCCATACCTTCCTAGAAGGCAATGATATTGTCCAATATGTTTCAGCTTTCGATGAATCATGTTTGTTGAAGACACATAATAAGAGGAACCATATTGCGTAGCCAAATCACCAATACCTTGGCTATAGTTTTATAGGAGACATTAAAGAGGGTAATAGGCTGCCAGTTGCAAATCAACTCTGGGTCTCCCTGTTTAGGTATGAATTTGATATTTCTTTTATTTATATTTTTACCTATTGAGTGTGTGCAAAATGCTTCTTGGTAAACTATAAGCAAATCATTGCCCACAAGATCCCAAAAGGTTTTGTCATTAGCCATTTGTGTTACTACTTTATGTAAATCATCTACAATGAGTGGCCTATCACAAATCACTCATTAAGCGGGAGTGAGTTTACAAGGCACAACTAAAATACATTGTTGAAGGGTAGTTTCATGTTCAACTGAGGAGGATTGAGCTTTAAACACTTACTGATAGTGGTGCATAAAATCATGCACTATCTATATATTTTTTGAGAGCCTGTTACCAGCCTCATTAATAACTTGGATTTGCTACTTTGATTTTTTTGATCACAACATTTGAAATAATTATTTATAAACTTTATCCCCAATCTTCAGTCACTGAAGCCTAGCTTTGACTTGGGCTCCCTAGGCATTGTAGTTGTCTGCAATCTAGATGTGGTGCCTTAAGGAAACAACTTGCATCTACAAGATATCATTAAAGGGATATTTTTATAAAGCTAGGGCCATGTGGCTTAGCTTTGAGGATGTAGCAAAGTAGGGGTGTCTCTAAATTTTGGCAAGCTAGCAGTCATAAATTTTAAAAAAGTAGGTGGTCCTTCGGATTGCATCATCCCACCAAGGAATCCAACTAAATTCTTGGGAAGGATATGGTTATAAATTCTAGACTCTCCTAATGTGCACCACCATGGGCCCATGTTTGAGAAAAGAGGTGTTAAGAATAAATTATATTTTGTATACCTTGGGCTTCATGAACTGCCAAGTCATAAGAAACTGAATGGGGGAGTGGTCGAAAAGCCTAAAATTTGGTAGAAGTTGCACTAAAGGGAAGAAGCTATTATTAAAAAAGAAGTATGGCTAGGTGGACATCATTGCCATGTCAATATGCTTCAGAATTAGAGTGGGGCCTTCCTTAAAATTACTCTAGGCGTACCAAACTCCATCTGTAGGCTGATGCAAAGTATTAGGGTCATAAAGACCCCATTTAATGCACATGGAAAACCATTCCTCCCTTTCACAAGCTACCCACATCATGGGCAAGTGGCCCATTTTATCCTCAAGAGCTACCACCATATTAAATTCACCATATAACACCCAATGGGCATTAGGGAGATCAACTACTATCCACTGCCATAAATGGGTATGATCCAAAGCATCATTCGAGGCATAAATATTAATAAAACTAAAATAATGGCTTTCAATATTAAAAAGTGCCCATACCAACCGATTCGTGGGGTCCATGATATATTGCACTAAGTATGGCCGCCACCTTGGAGAATGAATGTGATCACCCCTCCACAGCCCATGACATGGTGACTATGCAAAATGATACTATCATCCCAGATGGAATTATTGATAGATGTCAATAAAAAATCCACCACCTTGACTTTTTGCAAGCAGAGAATGTCTATATCAAAAAAAAATGTTCTAAAATCACACACGATAAACTTGCATTTTGGGTCTATGAGACCCTGAACATTCCATGAAAAATAATCCATAGATGATGGGAGTTAAGGGACATGTCCTCTAAGTCTAGCCCTTCCAAGGAGTCATACCGGTTCTATAGAAACTGCCCATTATTGGTACTCAATAATTCATATTACTTCCTCAAATTAGGGTCTGTGAAAGAGCATTTGGGCGGATCCCATCTAGAAGGGAGTAGAAGAGTGGTGACCTACGAGTGTGAAAATTTGGGAAAGCTAGGCATAAAAGCCTCAAGATCTTGAGATAAGACATTAGTAGCTAGAGGGGTGTTAAACATTCTAGGCTTTTCAACTAGTTTCAGGGCTTCCACTAGTGTGGGTACTTTTTCAATAGGAGCCTGCTCCTAAAGGATAATGCTCAAAGATGGATTTTTGCCTTTGGAGGAAAAAACCATGTTAGTTTCTTTGAGATGTAAATTATTCTTCCCTGCTGGTGTCCATCCATCTTTAGCTAGTTTTTTGCTAGC
>JARHVA010003792.1:0-187500 GCA_037957365.1 Torreya grandis
TTCCGTTGTTGCAATATATTTTACATATCTTTTACAATGGATGACATAAATCTCTCTAAATGTCTATGATAAGATATTTGTACAAAAATTACATAAGATTCATTAATTCAATCTTTTTCAAGTCGATCATAACATGGGAGAAAGAGAATTCATATATTCAAGATATTATAAAGCATCCCCTTAACTCTCAGGATCATGATCATAAGAATCTGATAAAGGGAGATTATTATAGTGTTAATTTAGGAAATAAAATCCAAAAGAAAACACACTAATATCTAACACCTTAATCTTAGATCAAAGCGAGAGCTTATTGAAAATAAATAAATAGAAAACATAATAGAATTCAAGAGACAAATGATATTTCACATTCCTTGGATGATCTAAATGGCTTATTGAAGTGGCTTTCTTGGCTTGTGCTCAATGAGTCTTCATCAAAGGAGGCTTGGATATCTCCTTCTCTCCTTCACGTAAATGGCTTTATGGCTTCAGATTGTGAAACTTCACTCAACAACTTGGCATAATAAAGGTATATCAAAATAGATTTGAAAGCATTTGATCATGATAACTTTGTCTTGAGAGAGCTTAAAATTATGTGTGAGGCCTTTTATTTATATATTTTCCATTTGGTCAAAATGAACCTAAACTGTCGATCTCAAGATGAAGATATGTGGCTAAGAATCCATTAAATTTTGGAGGCTAAAATCAATAAATGTCCTCATACATATTTGGGATAGAGAGGTATTAAAGAGGTATGGGAGGTCTTAATTAGATATTTGGGGCACTTATGGCTAATGGATGCCATCCCATAGATGACCTCACTTGATGATGCAAATATTCAATATCAATTTCCATTAATGAAATATTCAAAAAGTTCCATGGAAAATTAACTTAAGCTCTTGATTCAAATTAATTAGCTTTAAACATGATTAGTTAATTTTGGTGCAAATCTTGGCAATTAGTGCTCAAATTAATCAAATTAGTTAAAATGTCATATTATTGGCTCAAAATTTGACTGGATTAGAATTTGAAGGCAATGTTAGATGCATTGGATCTTTTATCACATCTAGGATTTTACTAACAAAAAATAACAAAGGTACATGTCTCATGCAAAAAAATTGGTATAAAAGAGAAATCTAGAGCACCCAGGTATGAAATAATCATTTTGACTTGAAATGATCTGATCAAAGTTAATTATCCCATAAAATGCATTACCCTTTTTAGTGATACTTGGGCCAAAATTGACATTTTTATATGACAAATTTGATTCATTTAATGCATTTTAGTGTTTTTAGGCCAAATTATGATGTTTGATAGAAATTGGTCTAAAGCTTAGTCAGAGATGGCCACTTTTAGGTGTCTAAAATTTATCCTTGTTTGGTGAGGTATTGTAAGATATAGGAAAAATAACACCTTATCTAAGAATGAAAAGTTCATGTATGCCTATGACTTCAATGAAAATAGATGAATTGTATGGTGTCCCCTTAAGGGAGCAATTGGTAAAGGGGTCGATAATCGGTCCCTTAAAAAGAGGAAAATATTGGACGAAAAGGATGAAAATGGTGTGGTGGAAACACGATGATGTGGCCAAAGTTGGTCAAAATAATTGAGAATGCAAGTGGGATAGTGTATAATGATTTGCCCAAAGGTGGTTATAAGCATTGTACCCCAATAGTCATTAAGAATATGGAGATACCCTAGTTAGGATAGACAAATATGATGAAAATATGATAAAATGATTATAACTATTTATAATACAATGATTTTCCCAAAGGTGGTTATAATCATTGAGAATGCAGGTGGGATGGTGTGTAATGATTTACACATAGGCAGTTATAATGATTAGACCTTGATTATGGCAAACATGATTGATAGTTGATGATTAAATATATGATGATAACTTGATATAGAGGATAGATATGAATTGGGACAACCTATTAGTAGGGAGATGCTTGTGTAAAATAACAAAGGTTAAAATTATTTCATTGTTTAATTACTCTATTTGGGGTATGATTGGGATTAGATTAGGATGTGGTTATTGCTGATGATGAGGAGATGTTGATACTTCCATTACCAATTAGACTTTCTGAATCTAATTTTTACTATATCATGTGATGTTAGGCATCATGATAGAACACTATGAGGGACTAGGCTAAAAGATGTATAAGAACTGACTCCTGAGATCCAATATTCAAGGGTAAATAATGCACCAATGATAAAAACCATGATGACAATGTATTTGTATGAATATGGATATATTCAAGTGTAAATGTGCAAGGAATCACCCAATAAATGTGCATAGACTAAATCGAGGCAACAATGTTGAAAGCAAATAAATAGGCACATGAACAACAAATAAACATAGAAAGAAATAGTTACTCCTAATATTAATACAAATAATGTGATGAACATTGGCCATTAAAAATAGGTGACAAGTTAAAAAAAAAAATACAATGGGGGAATAGAATAAAAGGAAGGGGGTGGCTGATTTGTCTCCAAATGAACTAGGAAAGTGGATTTTGCCTACATAGTTCCATTGACATAATATCCAACAGAACTTTAGGTCGAATGTGGTTCTCTCAGGAAATGGGAAGAAAATGATAATTGATGAAAAATAAACATGACAAATGCAATATAAGAATAGGAAAGGTCTTGAAAAATGGAAAGTACATGGGATAAAAGGTGAAAATGGATGGGGAAACTAAGGAACAAGTGATTTGCTTATGACTTAGTGAGGGTTCCTAGAGTCCTTAAGGCAAATAAGTGGTCAATGTTTTTTGTTTTTTGAAATATTTTTTATAAATGTTATTGGAATTTTTGAATATATCAACTCAATCAAGAATGATGAGATATTAAAGGGTTCAGGATTGTAAAATGGTGAGATATTTTCTTAGGTTTCTCAACTAAAAGGATCCATAGCTAGACTGACAAGTCTATAGTTGCCTTGTGGGAGTCCTAATTTGACCTGATAAAGTTTGGAGCTATGTTGTAAGAGTTTGGAATGGAAATAGAGAGAGAGAGAGAGAGAGAGAGAGAGAGAGAGAGAGAGAGAGAGAGAGAGAGAGAGAGAGAGAGGAGAGAGAGAGAGAGAGAGAGAGAGAGAGGAGAGAGAGAGAGAGAGAGAGAGAGAGAGAGAGAGAAGTGAAAAGAGTACTTCCACTTGCTTTCAGGTCATGAAATTTGGAATGGAAATATAAGGGGATATTGGGTACTATAAAAACCATTAGATTTTTAATAACATTTATAAACTTTCCTACACAAGGAACTTTTCATGTTTTTAGGGCTATAAGGAATTGGAAGAAAATGCAAGCTTAAGGTGCAAAATGATATATTGGTGAGTGTTCAATGAATCAAAAAGTGTTTCATTAGGTTTTATAAGGTATTTATATGCCATACATGAGTGTATGTTGCACTCATAATTATGAAACAAAGATTTGAGCTTTTTGGGCAAGAAAGGCCTATTGAGACAAATTAAGCTTCAAGACACCTAAGAGGTGTAATCATCATTACAATGTCATTTTGAGGAAATTATAAACTAATTAAGGTGTCAAGATCAGGTGAGTAAGGTAAATCAATATGAATTGATGGTGAAAATTTCTACTTATATATTCACAAGCCAATAGAAGGGCAGTTTTAAAGAGGATGCCAAGATGTCAAGTAACTAGATGAAACTCCTATGCCACTTGGTATAAGATGACTCTTCAAGAGAACAACATATATCTTTGAAGACATGATTCAAATATTTCTAACTCCCTCCTAATTTTAACTCTCTTTCAATACCCTTGTCACCATTCACTTCTACACCCCTCTCTTCTAGCCTCATTTTCTCTATAAATTCAACCTAGATGGGCTTTCTATGCATCCTTTTGCTGATTATGACAAAGATTTGTTTAAATTAACACTTTTATTATTCATTATATCAAAGAAGAAAGTTGATTATTAACTTATCACATGATTGAAACTAGTTTACTAGTGTGATTCTTGATGAACGTTATTAGTAGTCATGGTACACTCTCTCATTTGTCTTTTCCCAACTATTTACAAATGGATTGTCTTCTTGCAAGTCACATGGTGATTTTGATGTGTTTTTGCATATCTTTAAAGTGGATTTTTAGTATTTAGTTCCCTTTTTAGACCTATTTACTAACCCTATCATATAATACATTGACTATGACCTCTATGTGAAGCATTCATGTTTGAAGGTCCTTGTTTTGAGAAGTGTGATCTAATTCAATCCTATTTCATGTTCTTACGTGCATGATAGTCAAGTAGAGGGTGTTTTGTTTTGGTGTATCACCTACTTAGATAGGTTTGTTTTATGTATTCTCTCTCCCTTATCCTTGTTAATCAAGTAAGTATTAGTAACACTGAACCTAACTAATACATCAAGGGGAACTAAACCTTTAACTTAGAAGTTTGGTCCACCTAAGGTCACCCACAACCTAGGACTAGTCACATTGCATAGTTCAAGTTGAGAGGGCTTGAATCACCCTCTCAAGGGTGAAAATTTTAGGTATAATAGTTATATCATGCTCGATGGGACTATATTGACATCAATTTAAGGAATTTTTAGTGTTATCCTTCAACATATTAGCCATTGAAGGTAACAACTCAAGCACCAATGGTGACTCCAAATGAATATCAACTAGTATAAGTAATCCAAGTGCCTCAAAATCAGAAGGATTCAGTCAAGATAATCATTTTTATTTCCATCCCACCCTCTCATTTTATAAAGGAGAATCAAGTACATTAAAGGAGGAATATGGACATCTAATTGAGAAAGAGAACTTCTCAAGAAAACATGATGATGTGGCTATCTTAGAGATTCAAGGTGTTACATTTGTAGGTAAAATTCAAGAGAGTGTTGTAGAGAGTGATCCTAGTAATCATGAAGAATATATAATCCTTAGCACTCCCCTTAGTTGAGAGGAGCACAAATCATCTTTCAAGGATGAACATGAGCCTCTACTTTACAACCAATAATTGGGCAATCCTCTAGAGGTCACAAATGATCAAGTGGATTAGCTTCATTGGTATCGTTTTGAGGTGAATGAAGAAGAATACAAGTAGGGTTAGATAGAGAAATAAAATCATAAGGTGTTAGACCTCTAATGGGAAGATGAACTTCCATTCTTCATGGAGGAGGATGAAGACCAATCTAGTATTGAAGAAGACATCTTGTAACCTTGTCATAAGTCTACTCAATCATGCGAAACACTTAATCAACATGTTGTCCCTTAGCATAACGGTAAGGCAAACATTGAACTGGACATGCTTTCAAGTAATGAAGAAGAGGTTGCCTTATGGGAAGAGTTAGAAATGTTTTGCTCTAGTCTAGATCTTAAACATATAACTCATGAAGAGAAGGTTAATGATGTTGTCATAGACAAGGAACATGGTAAAAGGATGCATGATAAAATCTTTGAATAAATTACCATGATTGATGACCTTATTTGTCCTAATCAGCAAGTTTAATAAGGTCTTGAGTACATGTGGAAATCATACATGAACATGTTCAAGGAGTTTGAAGAACATGGTAAGATATCACCTCAATAAACACAAGAGGTTCAAGTGAATGATGTGTAAATCTATTATGAGTATGATGTTATTCAATATGAACAATAGAAAAATATGTCAATTGGCCAAGAAATGATATGGAGGACTTTCTTGATGATATGGATAACATTTTCATTCAAAATGATATCTCTCTAAATGTAAGTTTTTAAGAGAACAATAAGGAACAATATATTGATGAAAAAAGAGTAGTATTGTTTAAGCCAAGTAACCTATCTTGGGATGAGTTTGAATTTGTCATTAACTCACATAATCAACTCATGGATATGGGAATGAAGACAAAAGGTTTCATTGCTGATCATGGAGATCTTGAGAGCATGCCAATCATATTTGTTGGCAAATAATAAGCATGATCAATCAAATGCTACAGTCAAAGGCTAGCTCATTTAAAAACATGTATCATTTCATGAGGCAACTAATCTAAGAATCTTTCCATTTAACCCTAGAGGAAGAAGGTATGAAAGTTAGTTGTGCATAAGAGTCTTTGATTTGTTTTCCCTAATTTCCTTAGCACAAGTGTGTGTTGTCTTTTTTATTTAATTTGTGTGTTCCTTATGTTTTTTGTATGTTTAGAGGTAAATTTGGTTGTCTTGTCTTGTTCAAGGTCAATTTAAGTATGAGGTTGAGTGTAAGTGACTCCATTGCCCAATGGATGGACTACGCAATAAATCTAGTATGCTTAGCAAGCAAGCATCCCAAGGAGAACACCAAAGATTTTATCCAAAATTTTGATACCATAGGATAGGTTCACAAAATTATTTCCTTTTCAATGATTATTAGCATCGTTTAAGGTAATTTTGATAATTTTAAGGTAATATCCATTTTGACCCTACATTTGTCTAAGTCACCTCATGTTATATTAAAGATGGTTTAAGAGGTGTTAGTGGTTTAGGGTGTCTTATAAAGGCATAAATAATTTGTAAAATTAATATCATACCCCTTATAGTCCATACATGTACCTAAATAGGTCTCATTTTGCATTAAAGGTCAATAAGGCACTTTTAACCTCTTCTACAAGTCATTAGTTTGTGTAAAATGGTCGAAAGTCACTTTAAGATCCCAAAAGGGGTGATGACAATGTAAAAAATTATCTTAAGATGATTTTTTAATAATTATATAATTTTGAGTTGGCAAGTACTTCATGACAAATCAGTTCCAAAAGTAGAAAAATAGTTACAAGTAAGTTTCAACACTTAAAAAGGCTTATCACCCAAGTATACAGACCAAACTATTGAGTTGAAAGTTTAAATTCATGGAAATATGTCTCTTAATCATTCCTAAGAAAAATACAGGCCCAAAGAACATAAAAAACTCTATCTCTCTCGTATTGCTCCCTTGGCAAACTTACAAGGGAAGTTTTCACATGCTCAGTATGGACAATACAGTGAGATTCATGGTATGAGATTTTTAAAAAAGGAGGGGGTCCTAATTTAATTAAAATAAATGTTCATTATTTTCATAATGGTTTCCCATACTTTATGAACAATCATTAAGAGTGCAAGGAGGTCATTATGTCTTGTTCATCCAAGCAAGGTCTAGTTTTGCTTATGTTTCTTCACTTCAGAGTTCAATGGAGGAAAATGCATTTTTTGAGGTGTTTTAAGATATAAAATTAGTCTTTTTAATATCATGTTAATCAATCATTTATATTATATTAGGTGTCTTCAACAAGGAAACTAGTGTCTCAAGCATATGTGAACATCACCACCTAAATTATAGGAGTTTTGGGTGATTCTAAGTTTTGTCATTCTCAAAAGTTTCCAAGTTCCTCATTATTAATTTAAAAATCCTCACTCTCAAATGATCCATTCTCTTTCTCCTTGAAAAGTTTTTCTTTTTAGATAGTAAGCTTAAGCTTGCATTTTATCCTAGTTAATTGTATTTGTGAAAACAATAAAAGCTTATTGTGTAGGATAATGTAAATATTTTATTTCAAAAATAAGTGTATTTTTGAGTACCCATTATCCCATTAAAAATCCATGAAAAATTTAATGACTTGAAAGCAAGTGCAAGTATATTTTTCCACCCCTTTTCTCTCTCCAATTAGGCCTCTAGGCCTAAAAATTGAGTTTAGGCTCAAAATGACTCCCACACATTTGAAACTTAGGAAATGTGTTTGATTAAATTTACCCATCCTTTTAACATGTTCCACACCAAATTTAAACTCATATGACCCTGTACAAATGAGTGAACCGTGAAATGGTCAAAACCTGAGCCTGGGAGCATGTTCATGCTTAAGAAGCAGCTTGAGTGGTTTTCCAAGGAATTGGAAGGTTAAAATGTTTGATTGTTGTTTTTTGGTGCCTAAAACATCTTAAGGCAACTTATATTCTAGAATAAATCCATCCAAGATTGCTTCATATGCCTACAATAAAGCTTCTCAGTTAGCAAAATGGTGCATTTACTCTTCTAAGCCCAAACTGTTGACTTGGAAGGTACCATAATTACCTTAGGAGACATCTGGAGGCTTGTATAATATTATGAGATTTTTTTTAAGTCTTACCAATTCTCTCTCATTTATTTGGTTCTTAACACCACCTTGATGATTCACAAATGGGCCTACAAGTGGGCTTTCTTGGCCTATTTTATATAATGTACACTTCAAATGTACTATCAAGTGTGTCATTAAGGTGTCCATGGGAGTTTTTAGGGTTATTAAGATCAGTTATAATCCACACTAGTCCATCTAAATTCATTAAAATCATCAATTATCTCATCGGGTCCTTTAGGAGGGTTTAATAAGGGTTTTTAGAACCTTACCATCTTAACGATGGTTCATACAACACATGGGCTTAATCTCAAAAAAATACCAAAAAGTGGGAAGACGTAGACCCATAAAAAGTTCCCCATGATCATGAACTCCCATATAAACTCTTCATACACTTATAAGAAAAATAAGATGACCTTTAAACTCTTTTATAAGATAAAAATAGGGTTTGGTGAGACCTCCAGTCTTAGGGATGATTCATATAGGTATGATAGTAATATAATGAAACAATGACAAGGATTATATTTTTTAGAACCTATCTATTACCTCAATTTACCCTTTTTTACCATTCAAATATTACAAAGAGTGTCGAGCAATCAAAAATGGCCTCTCAGGCTGGTTAGCTATGTGAGGACTAGAGGCAGGGTTTGGTGAGACCAAGACCCCTTAGAATACAAAATTTTGATTTCAACTACCTTCATGGTGTTTGAAACACACTTCCCCACATTTTAATATGTTTTCATTCACATACCTATGTCTTAATATGTTCATTCTAATCTCATTGACCATAACAGACCTTTAAGGGTTTTAGGTGTTGTAGGTTTTTTAAAACCTCATTGTTAAGTTTTGACTTTTGATTATTCACTACAAACTTCACTTGAAAAGAAAACATTTACCATGTATTATAAAACATCCAATGGAAATCCTAACTTTCATTTACCTAGGCATTGGTCTTTTTCAAAGGTGTCCTCAAGCATACCTGTAGGTCTTTGCCTGGGTATTCTGACTACAATTTGAGGATAAGCTTTCACATGCTTGCTCTTGTAGTACCTTGATATTTTCAAAAAGTGTTATAGAGTTACTCTTATCTCTTTATTGCCATACTATAAGACCATTGGTCTCTCATGGCATCTACAAGCCTTTTTTCCTTCTTGTCTTCATATACAAGCTTGTGTATGAGTATCTAGACCTATAGGATCCTTTGGTGATTGACATCAGTCATCTCAACATTATTTTGACCCTTAGGTAGCTTAGGTAATCCCATTTATTTATGTTTTATTTAATACTTTCATATTTTTACACTAGTAATTCCAATTTCCTCATTTCTACCACATGTTTCTTGGCTCATATTGTTTGTAGGTGGTAGTTAGCTTCTCATTCACTATGTTTTCTCATCCTAGAGTCTAATGTCATCTATATTGGAATTTGAAATTTAATAAAGATATAACCTGAATCTTTTACCATCATTTCAATCAAACTATAACACTTGAGGCACTTTTGGACATTTACACAATCACCCTATTTTTGACATATTGTCCATTTAGTAGTCATAATTTCATTATCTCTCCTTGACAAGTAACCAGGTAAAGTCACTAGGATCCATGATTTATAGGGATTATTAATTAATATATTATCATCTCCGTCAAAATTAAACCATTGAATACATGCTATCTTCACACACTCTTCTTCATGTGATAATTTACTTTTGGCTCCAATTGATGAACTAAAAGTCTAAAACCTATCAGTCTACTTTTTATTGAATAGGTTTTTAGGAACCAATTTCCTACATTTTTTAACTCTATGATTGTATCAAATCATTTACCTTCCTTGTCATTCCATCAATATGACTATGGATCTCTTACTAACACTATGCAGTCTGAAACTTGTCCATTGTATATAGAGGCCTCTATATGAGATCAACTCATGTATAAGGATTATGTATGGAAGTTAGAGTTCATGCATTCACCTATGCTCTTTTGATGATGTAGTGATGTCTCTCAAGTACATATTAGTGTTTAGGGTTGTATACCAGGTCTCTCCATTTCTTGAACATCCTCAACATGAAACTTGTGATCTATGAATGTCCACCTATACGTCTACAGAATAAGATCTTAGTGAGTGTTCAATGTATCCAAAGGATTTGATTCAGGTCTTAAAAGGTATGGATATGCCATCTATAAAGGTAATTTTAACTCATAATGATGAAACCAAGATTTGAGCTTTTTGGGAAAGAAAGGCCTAGTGATACAAATTGAGTTTCAAGACACCTAAAAGATGTAATCATCATTTCAATGGTAGTTTGAGGAAATTTTAAACTGATGTAAGGTGTCACTAACAGGGTAAAAAGGTAATTCAATATGAATTTATGATTAAGAGTTACACTTGTCCATTCACAAGCCAAGAGAAGGACAGTTTTGAAGAGGAATCTAAGGTGTCAAGAAACTAGATGAAACTCCTATGTCACTTGGTAGAATATTCCTCTTAAAGAGAGTAACACTTATCTTTGGAGACCTATTTTAAATATTTTTAACTCTATCTTGATTGTAAATATCTTGAAAAACATTTTTCATGGCTCACTTATATGCCCCTCTCTCTCTTCTAGCCTCATTTTCTCTATACATTCAACCTAGATGGGCTTTGTATGCATTTTCTTATTGACTATGGAAATTCCCTACTCAATTTAACACTTTTATTATGCCTTTGAGAAAAGAATGAAGTTGATTCTTACCTCTTCACATGTTTTCAACTAGTGTACTAGTGTGATGGCTATTGAATTTTAGTAGTAGTCATGGTACTCTCTTTCATTTGTCCTTCCCTACCTCTTCGCAAATGGATTATCTTCTTGCAAGTCACATCGTGAGTTTGATGAGGTTTTTCATAGCTTGAAATTGGATTTTCAGTCTTTAGTGCCTTTTTTAGACCTCTGGACTAACCCTCTTATTCAATGCATCGACTATGACCTCTATGTGAAGTATTCATGCTTGAACATCCTTGTTTTGATAAGTATGATCAGATTCAATCCTATTTCATGTTCTTAAGTGCATGATATTCAAGTGGAGGGTGTTTTTTTGGTGTATCACCTCTTTAGATATGTTTCTTTTATGTCTTTTCTCTCCCTTTTTCTTGTCAAGTAAGCAAGTAGTATTAGTAGTAGTGAACATAATTGATACATCAAGGGGAGTTATCTATTCAACTTAGATCTTTGGTCCACCTAAAGGCCATCCATATATTAGTACAAATCCCATTACATAACTCAAGTTAAGAGGATTTAATAACCATCTAAAGTGTGCAAAATTGAGCTATAACAAGTCTTACTAGCATTATTTTGTTTGTTGTCTAATGAGATGAATTATGGCTTCCATCTATTTCATCATGTGCTTATTTGATTAATGGACTTTTTTCATGTTTCAAAACTACCATTATTAAACATCATTTGTTAATTTTTTTTCTTAAAGGCATATCATCTCATGCATTGGGATTGCATATGTTCTAAAATATATCACTTGATTTTGACTTTTTATGTACATCTTGAAACAATTTAGGCCACCATAGTCCTCATATCATTTTAGTATTTTTGTCCCATCCAATGAATTATGATTTTAAGTTATTTCATCACATGTTTCTTTGATTATTACATTTATTTCATGTTATGAAAATGCCATTATTAAACATAATCTCTTAATTTTTTGTAAATATCCTCTTATATTAAGGGGAAGGAAAACTCTTATATCATCAATCACCTACATTTAGTCTCCCAATATTTCTCAAGGAATTCCCTTGATTCTAAAAAAAATTGTGATGTTTTCCATATCCTAGGTTATATCCTCTATGAGGAATAGAGTTTTATTTGGAAGTTATCATCAATAGATTTTTTTTCTCTCACTATTTATCCTAGATATATAATATGATATGTTGTTGGCATTTCCTAGTTTTATATGAAAATTTAAATCAATTTCTTGCAATAAAAATAAATTATCTACATATTTTCCACTAGAGCACTAGTCTATTTATAGGATATTTAAATGCCTCGTGATTCATGGAAAACACAAAAAGAGTGGTTACAAAATAGTGATTGAATATTTGAAAGGCATATAACATCACAAAATTCTCCTTGTCAGTAGTTGAATTTGTTGTTGCCACTCTTATGAAATTTTATACTTGTGAAGGAAATTGGATGATTTATGTGTTTCACGATTGTGTTAATATTTCCCTTCTAAATATGCCATATGCATCCAAATCTATATGAAAAGGTATTTTAAAATATAAAAATACTATGATTGGTGCATTATCTATATTAATCTTTATAAATTAAAATACTTGTTGGAAATGTCCATTACATTTACCAATTATTTTTATTCTTTAGTTATTCTTATATGGGTGCATGTGTTTATGAATTGTTGTGTTTTAAAATAGTGTCCTAACATCCTTCCAAACACTTTGAGGTACTAAGTTTATGAATATCATAATTTTTCGTGGATCTACCATCGACCCTTAGTGTCACATAATGTGTCCTAGTAATAATTTAAAAGGTGAGGTGAAGATAGAGTTATTCAAATTTATTGATTTGTCCATAAAAATTATAGTAATAAAAATTATCAAATGAATATTTACATAATGAAAAATTGTAAAAATAAAAGTTAAAGAATAAAAGGAGTCTAAAATAAATATGAATTTAAGAAAACTAATATTTTAAGTGTGGTTTTCAAGGGGGAAAATTTTGATAAGAATCATGATTGTCTTACATTTTATTAAAAATGGTATGGGTAAGTGCATGGAGTTGGGGAATAATTATGTGGATATTTACCATAATATGAATGCATTATAGATATTATGTATAAGCGTAGTGTCCATATGTGTATTCATTATTTAAAACTAGGATAGATATTAATGAACCTAAATATGTACACATTATAATTCATAGACATTTTTTTAATTAAACATAACATGTACACATTATGTTTAATTATAACAAAACATATAAAGCCCTAAACCCATGAGAATAAAACCATTCTCACCTATTTTTCTCTCTACTATGCCCTTCTCCATATCAAAATATGTTTTCATTGTGCTTGGGGAATGATAAAATATGATACAATCACTTTTTATCTCAAGGAATCAACAATGACACCCTATAGGGTATGTAATCAGAAAAAACCCAAACCTATTAATGATATATTTTTAAAAAAAAAATCCTTTGCATTGTTTTAACGTTAGAAAACATTTGTTATTTGAATATACCATTTCACTAAAAGGGAAAAACCTATTAACCCTCCCCCTAAACCTCCTAACCCTTCACCTAACCCTCATATACCTCCTACAATTCCATAAGACCCCATTAGGTAGTCAGGATCATTTGGATGCACACATAGTGGAAAATAAAATAGAAATTGAAAAAACAATTAGGAGAATGAGGGGCCCCACTTCGACCAAAACCCATTGCACCTATTTGGCTAATACCTTAGAGTTAATATTAGGTCAAGTTGACTCGATAATGAATTCAACTAATAGAGGAGCATTATATAGTGATAGATGTATGGTTTACTATATGAAAAAATTATTAACACCTAAGGTGAAAGACAAACAAATATCAAAATACCTAATTTGTACCTTATTCATCAACCTATCCACTAATTCACCCTTTCTATTATCCACAAAATGTTTGCCAATCTACAAAGGCTAGCATAATTTGATTAGAAATAACTTTTGGGAAAAATGGTGGATGGTGTTTGATTACCCACCATGTAAAAACCACAAGGTCATGTTGTATTTTTTGAGTAAATATACTATGAGTTTATCCTCAATGATATTCCTAACTATTTTGACTACTCCAAGTTTTAGGGCCAAGGTAAAGGCTCTGTACAAGATAGACCAAGTACATGTCATGCACCTAATTGGCCTACAAGGGTGCCTAACCAACATCCACTTTGTCTAGAGATTCCCTTAATGGTAAAGGAGGTCATGGTATTGACACTTTTCATGTGCTTAAATCACTTACTAATACACTCATTCAAATAGTAGGATTTCTAAGACTGATGCTAGAGATACTCCACCCATTGCGCATACCTGATCTCACTATTGTAGATGTTGTGGTGTTATATCCATTAGACCTTTGGATGATAATAATCATGCTTATAAGGGCTTAGGTGATATGCTTTTGAAATATGAGTTTTTGGCACATACATTTGGTGTGCACACATTATTCAATACACAAATGTAGGTATCATTTATATTTGACATGTTAAATTTTTGTTATATTTGTATTTAATATCTAATAATTAATTTACATATAATTGAATAATATATATGTAATTTTTTATGTTACAAGAGGAGATGGTTCCATCATAATCATGTTTCACTATTTTTTTATTGGGTCATCCAATGTTTACATATGCACAACTAGTTTCTGGACTATCTACTAATATATCTATTAATTTTACTAGGCCAGTGTTCACATATACATTGTTAATTTTGAGTTAATATTATACTATGTGTACATGTTTTTATTTATATAGATATATGCTCTTGACTAACAATATTACATATCCAAATTAAAATTTGAATGATAGTGACATGAATTCAAATTAAATGTGTGAGATGTGTTGGAATATATAGAGAGAAAATCCATAACCTAAGAACCCATAATTGAAAATATGTTTAATAGGTTAAATAATGGACCTTTGAATGCTCTTAATAATGGTCAACCTTCTAGAGAGTGTAATTCAATGCCCAATGAGTGTTTCCTTATCTAGTTATTCATGGGTGGAAACTAACACTTCCAACATTCTCAAGGTGGTGGATAAAATCTAGGATCATGTTTTTATCCTCTGATTATGCTTGATCGAGAGACCCACCACCCATTCTAGCCTCAAGAATGCCCTTCCCAATATAAGTAGAATGTAATTTTTAGCCTAACTTCAGATGTGCATAAAACATAAACAATAACTTGTTTGGATGAACCATAAGAATCCTCAAATGCATGTCAAATCCCTCTAATTTATCCCTGGATAATGCTAATATAACCTTTACTACCAATCCGTGGCATAAATTTTAGTAATAGTAATAAAATGAAATTTTTTTGGGTGAAGAGATTAGTCCTTAAGCTCTAATTAGTATTTATGCCTCCAAGACCTCCATGTGAAAATAAATCACTTTGAGCACATATAGATATGAAAATTATATGTGATCCCATGATCTCAACATCTAAGTCCACCTGGAAGTATGTTTTCACTATTGTTCAAGAGTGTAGAAACACTAACAACAAATATTATCAAAGTTAAAGTGGTAGTTAGGGAGCTTCAGTTCTAGTGCTTCATGGTAATAAACACATTCTACAAACATGTACAATGTGGTGGATAACATCTAGAACTAGGTCCTTATCCTTCAATCATTCCCAATTGAGAGAACCACCATCCATTTTGGCCTCAAGAATGCCCTTCTTAATACAAGAAAAATGTGTTTTTTAGCCTAACTTTAGACAAGCATAAAATAGAAACTATAATTCATCTAGATGAACTAAAAGGGCCCTCAAATGTATGTATAACCTTCAATACCAATCTATGAACTAAAATAGAATAACTTTACATAGATTCAATTTCAATGACCTCCCATGATATTTGAGTAATTGAATATTTATTTCAAGAACCAGATTTTAATAGTGTGGTATCTTCTTATACATTTCAAAGTCTTCAAAAAACCATACATCTAATTTTTTGATAAGATATAATTGAATCTAAGTTACAATGACTACAATAAACCTAATTGGATAGTCAATTTTTTCTTCATCTATGATTGGAGAAGTAAATATTTTAGTTTCCTCTACACACTAACATAAGTATAAGTATGTTATATATTCATTGTCATCATCTATACAAATTAAAAAAATGTGTCCTATATCACAAAAAACAATTTTTAATGACACTATCAATATAGATAATGAGAATAAATAGTACATAATGATTAATATTATACTCAGTTACATTAGATCATATACATGGTCAAGGTCATGTGATGATGTCATATCTATAAGTTGTAATTCTAGGGTTACTTGATATGTTTAAATTAAAATTAGAGGTCTGCAACTCTAGTCATCTACCCACTCTTGTGCCTCACACTCAATCAAAATAGATTCTATGCATGTGGAATAGAAATATGCCATGTGTCTCATATGAATAGTTCAAGAACCTGAATTTGAGCTATGAAATGAGTGGAAATAACTTGATATTTTTTCAATCATATAGCCATCATACTTTTCCAAGTGTTCTTCCTCCAGCCAAAAATGTCTATGAATAGTAGAACTTTCTTGAGCACCATGGCACATGTTCTCATTACACCATTCAACAATGTTTTTTTCATCAATCAAAATAGCAAAATATTTAAATTTAAACTCATCTCTTGTAATTTATATTTTTAAACATGCTCCATCACCGTCACACTCCTCCTTTCCATGTCTAATTGTTGGCCAATTTTGGCCTACATACAAAAATTAGCCTAAATAGACCAGTTTCTAAAGGTCTTGATATGGAGAGATCAATTGAGCAAATTTATAGATGGAATGAGTGGATCTAAAATGAGAGAATAATATCTCATATTGCTTACAAATATTTTGAAATGCTTTAAGCAAGCTTAAAGTGTAATTTGTTGATCTTTGACAAGTAAGCTTAGAAACAGGTCTAAAATTACAAGGTGTAAAGACCAACAAATTTTCATGGTATTTCAAGCATTCAAGGGCATGAATTAGGTTTCACAAAGCCTTATAATTTCATTGGATCCTTATAAAAAGAAGCAATAGTTTCTTGCACAAGTATAGAATAACCAAACCGCCACAAACACATCATGCTAAAATGGACAAATCAACTTGATTGTGCATTTAAAAATACACTTGGAAAATCCTTTCAAGACAAAAGATCACATGGACATGGTTTTTTTCATGCCTTAAACATTCTCTATAATTTTCATGTCTTGATGAGATTGCTATCTCAAGATATAAAGATTCAAATTTAGACTTATAAAATAAGACGTTCACGGGGATGTCAAGTTGAAACTACAATAATTAATCATTTGGATTTAAAAATCCTTATATGTTCTTGCAGACATCAAGATTGAGGCTTGATAAATATCCATTTAAATTCAAAATATCAAAGATCTAATGGTTGGCATTCAATCATACCAAAGATCTAATGATGAGCATCAACTGATAGTGTCAGTGGGTCTTAAAGATCTAACAGAGCGTGTTTAATCATGCATTCAAGATCTAATGGTGAGCATCAAGTCAAAAGTTTGGTATAAATGCAAAGTAGACAAGTGGAATTATCTTAGGAGAATAATCTAGATCCAATAGTATGTGTCGACTGACAATGTCAGTGGGTCCAAACAAATCAATGATACATGTTTAATCATGCATTGAAGATCCAATGGCGAGCAAGAGGTCAAAAGATCAAAGGATCTCCAAGATGAATATGCAAGTGACAAGTGTCTCAACCACATTAGACTAGTAGTAGATTAATTATATGGATTCATTTGTATAGAGAAAGATCAATGGTGATATTATAAGCTGACCAAATAGATCCAACAGTGCATAAGCAAGTAGATCGATGGTCAATATAAAAGTCAAAAGCTAAGGGAATGCAATAGAGGTTGAATTTAACTCAGGTCGAGCAAAAGTAAATGCTTTAAAGAGTTATGTTTCCATTAGAACTTGATAGAATACCATTAAAAGGATAGAGTGATATAGTCATAATGATCAATGATGGAGTTCTAATGCCATTAAAAGTCAATGTGAACCTATGGTTCAAAGATTTGTAACATGCAGGGTTCATCTTCTAGTGTCATGATATTATTTTTTAACTATGTTCACTATTATTTAAAGAAGACCTATGTACATGGTGAGTTATCAATTTCTATAAATGCTCAAGGGAAGGATATGTCTATTTAAACCTAATGGATATCAATAAGGAGGCTATGTAGTCTATAGTTCTACATCGATATAAAATCTATAGGAAAACCAATAAAATAATTTGGTTTTCCATTTATAGAATAGACCCATGCTTAGATATTGGAGTAAGGGTAGATATATGGTTATGGAGAAGTGTATCATATTTAGACAAAGATATAGCTCTAAAAAATAGCCTCTAAGAGTAGACTTGGGCATGGCTCTATCAAGTACATGGATATAAGGACCTTGCCCTCATGATGAATCAAGTGGAGATGGCGTAGATTCCCAATATGGAGATGTGGTTGTTGGAGAAAGCATCTGTAGCATTTAATATATTTTTTTAGGGTTCCCAAGGGTTTTCCTTTTTAATTAAGATCATGACTCACCACCTTTGGTAACTATTGTCTTCTAGTGTATTTTTCTTAGCCAATGAGAAGATTTGGGGGCTATTAGGACAAATAACAAGTTAACTTGTCAATAGATAACTAGTGATGATTTGATAAAAAGGTATAAGTTAAATTAATGATTTGTGTACTCATTCTCTCTGGTATCTCTCCCTTTCTCATATTACCCATTCTTTCATTTTAGAAGCTCTCTCTCAATTTTCAGAAAAAAATTCCCTCTCACTTTTGATAGAAACTCTTTCTCAATTCTTTAAGACAAGAGACTCTCATTTGATAAGGCTAGACTTTATTAAAACTCATATGAAATACCTCTTGAATCTAATAAATGTTTCCTTCACCTATCTCTTGATTTTAAACTATGTTTATTAAGCTTGTGCATGAGTGCATTGTGAAGGAGAATCTTCAATGCCCATTGTCCTCCTTTCTTGACTATTTTAGGGTGTTTTCTAGTTGATTATAGGTCTACATTTGTGTTCTTTCTACCATTAATGTAATCTTGGTGTGAGTATTATAATTCCTCTTATTTTCATTCATTGCTTCCTAAACCTAGTGTATGAAATACTTATTCAATTAGCCTAGATTTTGAGATTGTATGAGCTAGTGCTATCTTACACTTCTTAAGTGTATATTTCATGCTTGTGTGAGTTATCATTTAATTTGGTGAATCACCATTTTATCCTTTTTAGTATCCCTTTAACCCTTATCTAAGCTTTTCTCAGTGTAAACATTAGTATAGGTGATCTATTAAGAGGAAGCATGCCTTCTCTAGAGGTCCAACCCCACCATAGGTGACCCACAACCTAGAGGTATTATAATAGTATATCTCAATTGGAGAAATCATAAAGAACACTCTCTAAGGGTGAAAATTGATGCAATAATAGTTTATAGCATGCCTAATGGGACTTTTACTTCAAATAATATTGGTCAAAGTTTGATGCTAGTTTGATCAATTTGCAGCAGTTATAGCTTCCAAGAAACAACATCTGGTGACTCTAAAGGAAGATTCAACTTTATGGTGATAGAGCAGTGACTACATCTCATGATAAAGGTGACTAAAATATCAGATTATAGAGGTATTCCCTTTAAATTTTTTGAACTACCTTTAAATTTAGCAAAAAGACTTAGATTTGCTAATACACACCCATATAAAGGCAACTTTGTTCCCAAGTCTATTTCAAGGCCTACCCCTGCAAGAAGTTCTTTGTTAAACCCTTCCATAGACATGGTAGTCCCTAGATATTTTGTGGCTTTTAATGGCCAAATTCATCTATCTCTCCCTCATTATGATCATATCCCAATAGCAGCTCTCAAAAGTGTCCCTTATTTTACTAGAGACCAAGCCACAACCCCTTCTAAACACCTCATGGATATATCCAACTTTTGCAACATTCATGATATCAATGAGGAAAATGTGAATATTAGGTTATTAGCCATCTCTTTCAAAGGTAAAGCCTTAGACTGGTATAGAATCCTTAATGATAATTCTATTACCACATGGGACCAATTAGGAGAGGTTTTATGTAAAATATTGAAGATAAAAGTGACCATTTGATCTGTAAACTTTAAGCAAAAATATGATAACGTAATTAAATTTTGATTCTACAATAACTTTTTAGAATAATTAAATATTTGACTTACAAATCATGATTTTAACAAAATAATTCACAACATTCAATAATAATTTGATAACAGAGTTCGACATGAAAGCCTACGTCTTTGAGTTCAATATCGGCTGATAAATTAGGAAAAATGTTTAAAAAGTACTTACAAACACTTTAAAAATGAAAAATGAACAAATACAAAGTTTTTCATTGGGAAAAATAATATAAGTCCCTTTTTGGATTTTTTTCCATTTTTGACCTGAGCACCTTTTATAACTTGAAATAACTTTCTAGTTTTTAGCCTTTTCAATGGTTGCTAACTTTCAAATGAATTACAAATGATTCCTCACCCCTTTATATACTTTTTGGGGTGCACAAATAGTGGGATTAGATAATTATTCAATCCCACTTTAAGTGGGATTTAATATTATCCCCTTGCCATTTTAAATGGGGAGATAATTATCCCATTACATTTTTTATGGGTTTTAAATTATCCTCATGCTTATCCCATATAAATGGGTATATATGTTTTTATTTTAGATTTTTATTTTTTTATTCACATCATGGGAATTAAAAACTATAGCCTTAGCCCATTTTATGTGGAAGGATGCATTTTACTTATCCCACATTTGTGGGTTTTAAAACTTAGCAAGGCTTTATTAAGCCTTATCTTTTCCTTAGACTTCATGGCTTAGGCCACATTCTCCACCATTTTGCTTTGTATGTCCACAATTATGGCATGATTCTCATGGAAATGTGGATGTGGTAAGTTGGGACATGGAAACTATGTGGTGATTTTGGCATGCATGTGGAAATTATGTGTGGAATGTGGTTAAAGCATGGGGTCACGTGGCAGGAATATAGAGTTACATAGAAAATATAGTTTATTTGGGAACATTAAATAAAAAAAATTGGATGGTGGTAAGTCATGTGGTGGATTGAGGACCTATCACATGGTTCAATATCACCATGCCACTTGTCAACCTCTTGCCATGCCACTTGTTGATCACTCATTGCACCACTTGTCGATGTCCAACTGGATGTTTTGTTCAAACCCCAATTTTTTTTACACCTGTTACATTTTTGGCCAAAGATCATCTACATTTGCCTATCAAAGACAAAATATATAGACCCATAATTTTCTCATATGAACTGACTGCCATGTGTCACATTCTTACTAGTCCATATTTTTGCCACATCACCTTGTTGACCAAGTTTGACCACATCTTTGACCTACCATAACTTTTGCATATGAACTCCATTTCAAAAATTGTAAATTGCACCTAAAATATCTTAAGATGATCTACATATTGTAACTATTATTGAATCATTTCATAATGGTCATTTTCTATAGTTTGACCAAATTTGACCTACTTTGATGACTTTGATTGGAGCTTTGACTAGCTACACAAGGAGCATATGAGCTCTATTTTTTTGCATTCCACATACCATTGGAAAGGTCTCAACGGGATCTACACAATGGTTGAGTTTTTGATCCACTTCAAGAACTTTTTTTCATTAACCTCTAGATCAATGCTCCCCACTAAGAAGGCTTCTTATCCTCAAAAGACTAGTACTAGATATAATACTCCATGTGAGGATATTTTCATGGCTCTAGCTCTCGACTCAAATGATTTCTTGAATTTCAATCAGTTTTAGAGGTACTTCGATGGGTATTCAGATTTGAAACTATTACATGTCACTTAGTTTTATAATAATCACCATTTTACAATTATCTTTTTAGGGTTTTTACCTAGCAACACAGTTTACAAACATTTCCCTTCTTGGGTCTTTACAAACACTATAATAATTACAAATATTTCCCATATAGATCTTATAAATTCATAAACAATGCCTATATTTAGGTCTTACAAATATGTATACATGCTTGCACACTCTACATAGATGAAAATATACTATCTATTTCCCGAGTTGTTCTTAATGTTTCTCATGATAACATCTTTCTATTACCCTATAGTGTTCTTATCTATAACATAGATGAGTAAAATAACAATGAAGGTACCATTTACTTTTAATGGTTACTACCGATGTGCTAACATGAGATATTTTATCCCATCTTTTACTATGTTATACTGATTTTCCTTCTTGGAGTAAATTGCCTTTCTCAGAGACAAGTATGGTTTACCCAGGATAATGCCTCTAAATTGAAGTGGAACCACATCTAATTCAACTTCATCTCTAATGTTAGTGGTAATTTCAAACCCTAGTTTATAGGTTTTCCTTACATGTACACCATTAACATCATTTATTTTATCCAGAGAGTAGGGTTAGAAATGTGGCTTAGTTTCCAAACCTAGGGTTTATACAACATCTTCATATATCATATTCTTTTGATAATTCTTATAGAAAATAGCATCTATTTTAGAATGCTTAGCAATTATTCTTTTGAATAAATGTTGCTTACCTTTCCAAGGTGACAATCTATGAACTATCAACTTCTCATTAACTACCGTCTCCTTCACTAATGTTATCTCATGTTCTAACTAACTAGATTCTATCTGAGGAGGCTCTATATTTTACTTGACTGAAGATGTAGTTACCACCTTTGCCTGAGGTTGTGGCTGACTTTGCTTATCTTCTTTCAGTATTTTCCCCTTAGCATTGAAGTAAAATCCTAACTTCATTTATTCCTTAGGTATCATCATTTTGATAGTTTTCTTAAATTTCCTTTTAGGACTCTTTTGTGCATAATCAAAAAATACATTTGAGTATTTCTTTTTTGCATACCTTGATGAGTTATTTGAAGATTATTTGTCTAATGTAACTTTCATGTCTTTAGAGAGTACTTATTCCATCTCTTCAAGATGTTCTGACTTACTGCGTGAGTCATCCTTCAACTTAGCTTCTTGGGATATTTGTCCTTCACCTCCATATCCTAATCCTACACAGAGTGGTCTCTTTGCCACTTAGATAGGCTGGAGAATTCCTTGACCATTAATGCCAAAGACTTTTCCTTTGAATCCCATTTTAACCAATATCTTAAAACCTATTCCCTTTGTGAGTTTTTCAAATGTATTAGCACATACACTTGATGAATGTTTAGGATTAGTACATTCAATGTCCTTAAAATTATCAATATAGCTAGAAGAGTTTATTTCTTTATTTTCATCTTCAGTATGTACATCAAAAGATACATCAATAATCAAAACATTATTTTCTTCCAAATTTATAACATTATTTTCATTGATAGGACTAGCAGGAGTATATGGATTAAAAGAATCACTGCTATAACTAGAATGTACCTTTGTTGTCTAGATTGGCAACATCTCTTGGATAATTCCTTCATCTACTGCTTGATGTTTAGGAGAATTGGGATTTATATCTTTTTTTGATAGGTTCCTTTCCCTTTTCTTTGCATCTCTAATCATTCTGCTTCTTGAACCATAATAGAGCCTGACTAGGGTGTAGTATCTAATATTGCTCAGCAATATGACCTCATCAGGTACAATGTCCATAAATCTCTGAATCTCCATGCATCCTCTTCTTCTATCGATGTTACTATTATATTTCTACTCATACTCCATCAATTCTCTATTGAAGCCTCTTGATCTGCTGCTCCTGTCATTGCTCTGTTGCTTACCGATTTTGCTCTTGGGCTTGCATGAATTGCATTATCATAGTGATAATGGAATTTAGTAGAAAATGAATATGGGCTAGCATTAGATACATCATTCTACAATACTAATTTTGGTTAAATAAAAAATTCACAAATTCACCCATAATTTTAGTTTTGATATCAAACTTGATGTTCCAAAACAATTTTTACACATAGATTAGCCCAACACACTAATCACTCTGATACGAAATCTGATTCGTAAACTTTAATAAAAAATATGATAATGTAATTAAATTTTTATTTTACAATAATTTTATAGAATAATTAAAAATTTGACTTACAAATCATGATTTTAACAAAATAATTCACAACATTCAACAATAATTTGATAACAGGTTCGGCACGAAGGCCTACGTCTTTGGGTCCAATATCTGCTGATAAATTAGGAAAAACATTTAAAAAGTATTTATAAATGTTTTCAAAATGAAAAATGAATAACTAAAAAATTTTTCATTGGAAAAAATAATATAAGTCCCTTTTTGGACTTTTTCTCAATTCAAACCCAAACACCTTTTGTAACTCGAAATAGCTTTCTAGTTCTTAGCCTTTTCAATAGATGCTAGCTTTCAAATGAATTACAAATGATCCCTCACCCCTTTATATAATTGTTTGGGTGCACAAATAGTGGGCTTGGATAATTATCCATTCCCACTTTAGGTGGGATTTAATATTATCCCCTTGCCATTTTAAATGGGGAGATAATTATTCCATTACAATTTTTATGGGATTTAAATTATCCTCATGTTTATCCCATATAAATGGGTATATATGCTTTTATTTTAGAATTTTATTTTTTTATTCCCATCATGGGAATTAAAAACTTTAGCCTTATCCCATTTTATGTGGAAGGATGCATTTTACTTATTCCACATTCGTGGGTTTTAAAACTTAGCAAGGCTTTATTAAGCCTTATGTTTTCCTTAGACTTCGTGGCTTAGGCCACGTTCTCCACCATTTGGCTTTGTATGTATATGGTTATGGCATGATTCTCATGGATATGCTGATGTGGTAAGTGGGGACGTGGAAACTATGTGGTGAGCTTAGTATGCATGTGGAAACTCTGTGGTGAGTTTGGTATGCACGTGGAAATTATGTGTGGAATGTGGTTAGAGCACAGGGTCACGTGGTAGGAATATAGAGTTACGTGGAAAATATAGTTTATTTAGGAATGTTTAGTAAATAAAATTGGATGGTTCCAAGCCATGTGGTGGTTAGAGTACCCACCATGTGGTCCAATCTCACCACATCACTTGTTGATCTCTTGCCATGCCACTTGTCAATCACTCATTACACCGCTTGTCGATGTTCAATCGGATGTTCTATTCAAACCCCAATTTTTTTGTATATCGGTTATGTTTTTGGCCAAATATGATCTAAATTAAAGATATAAACCCATAATTTTCCCATATGAACTGACTACCATGTGTCACATTCTTACTAGTCCACGTTTTTGCCACCTCACCCTATTGACTAAGTTTAACCACATTTTTGCCTTGCCATAACTTTTGCATACAGACTCCATTTCACGAACCATAAATTGCATTAGAAAGATATCAAGATGATATACATAGTGGAAATATTATTTAATCATTCCATAATGGTAATTTTATGTTGTTTTACCAACTTTGACCTACTTTGACTAGTTTGACTAGAACTTTGACTAGCTGTACAAAGAGCATACGAGCTCCATTTTTTCCATTCCACATATTGTTGGAAAGGTCTCAATGGGACATAAATAATGGTTTAGTTTTTTATCTAATTTATTAAATTTTTTACATTGACCTCTGGATCACCATTTGTCACTTACATAGCAAATAACTATAATAAAAAGAACCCCTCATAAAGTTATGTAAGATTTCAACACATGGTTATAAAAGACTTGGGACAAAATCCCAATCTATGTTAGGCCTACCCATAAATTTTCCTTCCCATACTATTTTAAATCCCTTAATAATGACATTTCAGTAATGATCCAATCTATGGAAGGGAACACATTGCCAAATGCATATGAGGTGGTAATCAGGGCATAAAATTTTCTAGTCTAAGTTGGAAAGATAACACCTAGACCACCAATGCCTTTATTCCTTGAGATCAGACCATCTCTTATTTCCATTCATCCCCTTGATGTCATTCCTCCTGTGTCTACAATTTTTGTTATACCCTCACCAAAGCAATAAAAGGCTTCCACTAGTGGATCTAGTGATTCCCAAGAACAAAAGAACTTTCAAGAGCTTAAGAACATGTTCCAATATTTGGGAAATGAACTAGTAAATGTTAAGAGGAAACAAAATTTCAATAGGCATTATAAAGCCTCATATCAATGTTAGTAGTAAGATTATCGAGCAAACATGCCACCCTATAAAGGAAATTACCAAGGCCAAGGCCAAGGTCAAAACCAAGGACAAGGGAAACCTAGTTATAATAGACATAGAAACTATAATCTAGATATTGCAAGCACTTTCAACACTTTGGTCCCTATCCAAAATAATTTTTCTCAATAAAGTTGAGGGTAGCATGCCTTGGAATTAGTATTTTGGGCAATCCATTATCCTAAACACTAACTTTAACTAGGATTTCAATGATCAATGGTATAATCAAGCTCTTATGGATCATAACATAGAGGTGCCCATAATGACAAAACTAGAGGAGCCTTAACAAGGTCAAATCCATGATCAAGGACCAAACTAGTTGGGTGATATAATGGTGAATTATGAGAAAGAAGAGTGTTATACACTCAATCAACATGTTAATTCTAGCCATGCATAAATCCTAGTGGCAAAAAATACAATGTTAAAATGAAGGAACATGTATGATAACTAGGAAACAATCAAAGAGATTCCCACCATTACTCCTTCAATATCAAATCCAAACCAACCTATTATTGTTCCAAAGGTTACAATTGCTTCATCAAAATTAGGGAAATTCCCTTATTCCCCAAAATTCATAAACTCAAGGTGCAATTGTGGCTCCCAAAGCACAACCAAAGGTCTATGGTTCACCCATCAACATCATGGAACAAATGAAGAAGTCCAATGTGAGTGTGCCAACGTGGGATATGTTCTCCATGCTTGGTCAGGTAGACATCATCCAAGAAGGGTTGTCAAAAATTAGATTTTTTGTGAAACCACCAATCAAGGAAAATGTGGTTCTCACTAATGTAGCCAAGGGACCTAGTGAAGGGAAAATGGGTAAGGTGGTCAAACCTCCTCCCTTCTACATTTCAATAATCATTGGTGATTCTTTAATGCACAATTTCTTCATAGATAGTGGGGCTAGCACCTCAGTAATGCCAAAGTCTATAGCAGACCAGCTTAGTCTAAAGTATGATCCCTAATTTAAAGGAGTGTTGCAATTAGATGGATTATCCACCAAGCCATATGGTATCATCAAGGACCTTAAATTAACCTTACATGATTGTCCTAGTGTCTCAGTGGTTTAATATGTATTGAACCTTGATGTACCTCCTAATTTTGCACTCTATTTATCTAGGGAATTCACAATAAATATTAGAGGTTATCTTATAGTAGGTTGGTCATACATGGCACTTAGAACAAGATACAGTACCAAGGTATCTATTAAGGCTGAGCCCATTACATAATTTCACATAGAGCCTTATGGGATAGACAACATAAACCTCAATTGTACCATTATTGATGAGAATGAACATATGGATGAGAAATAATTAAACACTCACCTTGAGGAGATACTAGACATGTTCTTGGATGAATTATGGAATGACAATCATTTGGTTGATCCCTTGGAAGGAGTTGAGGAGAGGGACATGGGTGTCTACTACTTACATGAAGAAAATCAGTCCATGTCATCCCTTGTTGGACCAAAAGAATATCCTAGTGGCTTATGTAAATTGTTCTTTGATGGTCAAGGAGCAAACATGGAGTGGGTGTAGGGGAAATTCTAGTATCCACCTCAAATGACAAATATTTATCTTTGTACAAGTTCTAATTTAGTTTCTCTTATAATGAAACCAAATATGATGGACTTATCCATGGCCTTCAATAGGATAATAAGAGAGGGATTAAGTAGTTGTAAGTTTATGGGGACAATAAACTAATAGTGCACCAGGTTAGAGGCCATAATATCACAAAGAATCCCTTGATGAAGTCTTACAAACATAGAGTGTGGGACCTAATTGAGGATTTTGAGGCCTTTAACATCCAAGACATACCAAAGAGCCATAATGGAATGCTGATAGGTTAGAATCTATGGGAGTTCAATTTGACATCCCTAATGAGTTAAAAAGGACCAAAATATAGCCACATGTCAAAGTGGTGGTAAGACCATCAGTACTAGACAATGAAGCTCATTGGTAGGTCTTTGATAATGACAAACAAATTGTTTATTTTTTGTATTAGGAATTAAAATTCTCCATAAACTAGGAAATGTTTTGACATTAGTATGAGGAGTAAATTATTCAGTTGAGATATAAAAAGCTTCCTAAAGGCTTATCAACATTGAATGCCCTTTCCATGAGGGAGATCATAAGAGAAAATACAAGGTAGTGATGTCAATCAATGAAGAGAACTATGAAAGAGTCCTTATAGTCAAGGATAATCTCCTTAAGCTTGGGAAGGTAAGCACTAAATTTTAAAGGCATGCTTTCATAGATCCCTATAAAGAATATGAAGACATCTTTGCTTGGGAATATAGTGACTTGAGAGGCTTTGATCCCAAATCGATCCAACACACCATAGAACTAGAGGCTAATGCCAAGCATGTTAGTAGAAGTAGAGGCCTATAAACCCTAAAATTGAAGATTTTATGAGGAAAGAATTGACCAAGTTAATTGAATCCAAGATCATCTTTCCCATTCAGAAATCTTCATGGGTATCCAATTTGGTACTTGTGAGGAAGAAGAGTGGGGAGATCAAATTGTGTGTTGACTTTAGGGATGTGAATAGTGTCTATTTAAAGGATCACCATCATTTTCCATCCATGGAATAACTTATTTAGATAGTTACTATTAAAAACACTTATCCCTTTTGGATGGATATTTAGGTTACAACCAGGTGCTAGTGAGAGAAGAAGATCAGTATAAGACTACCTTCACCACAAAGTAGGGCACATATGCTTACTGAAAGATGCCTTTTGGATTGTTAAATTCTAAGGAAACTTTCCAAAGAGCCATGGACATGGATTTCCAAGGGTTGCTGAATCAGATGGTGCTATTTTACTTGGATGACTTTACATTTTTCTCCAAGAAGGCTAGTGAGCACATGGACCATCTAAGGTTGATCTTTGAAAGATGTAGAGAGTATGGGATTTCTTTAAATTTGAAGAAATGTGTGTTTTCCATTAATGAAGGTAAAATTTTGGGTCACATTTTCTCAAAGGAGGGATTATCCATTGACCTTGATAGAATGAGTGTTATCCTAGCACTATCTCTACCCAAGCACAAGAAAGGAATCTAGAGCTTCCTTGGGAAAATAAACTTTGTGAGAAGGTTTCCACCTAGTTTTTTAAACCTAGTCAAACCCATCACCACCATGCTAAATAAGATCCAAGTGTTTGCTTGGTCAAATGAAGGTAAGCCAAAATTTAAGGCCATTAAGAAGGCCATTGCCCAAGCACTCTCACTCATGAATCTTGATTTATCAAAGGATCTCATATTGTACACCTTTTCCAATGTTGACAATATAACAACTATGATGATGCATAAGAATGGTGAAGGACTTGAACAACCAATTGCCTTTTTTAGTCAAGGGTTGGAAGGATATGAAGTGAAGTGCACTTTCATATAAAAGCAAGTTTTTACATCTTTAAGGAGCCTAAAAAGTTTATACCAATTCTCCCCAACAGTAAGGTTCACCTTATGGTGTCTCATCTTGGAGTTAGGGACTTCTTCCATAACAAGGATTTGAATGATAAAAGAGTAGGCTAAATTACCAAGGTCATGGAGTATGATGTGGATATCAAAGTCACTAAGTTGGTAAGAGGTAAAGGCTTATGTGAGCATATGATAGATGACCTTCAATAAGACATAAAAGTTGTTTTGGTGACAAGATAACTCATAGACAGATGCACCCCCAACCCATAATAGTTGTCTCTAAGACATGACCCATTTCTTGATGCCAGGAGAATGCCCCCAAGGTTTGGATAGAGCAAAAAGAAGTTATTTCAAGATTTAGTCTATACCTTATGCATTAATTGATAGTGTTCTTTTTAGAAGGGACCTTAATGGGGTACTTCTTAGGTGTATTGATGACAATCAAGTGACAAAGCTTTTGGAGAAATTTCATGATGGACCTATAGGGGGTCAGTTTTCTCCAAGAAAAATGGTCACAAAGGTAATGAGAGTTGGCTATTATTGGCTCAGCCTTTTCAAGGATGCATATACATGGTTTAGAAAATTCCAAAGGTGTGCCCTATTTACAAGAAAGAAGAGATTAACAGCTCTTTCACTCAACCCAATCCAGTTGGATAAACCCTTCATGTAATGGGGGTGAGACTTCATAGGGGTGATAAATCCACCTTCAAGTGTAGGGCATAAATGGGTGCTCACTATAATTGACTACTTCACTAGGTGGGTGGAATCAATTGCCTTGAAACAAGCCAATGAAATAGTAATATTGGACTTCTCTGATAGCATAATGACCAAATTTGGTGTCTCAGATACTATAATTTTAGATAATTCCTTAGAATTTGATGGTATGAATACAAGTGAATGGGAACTTATGTTGGGCATCTACCTCAACAAATCCTCTAATTACTATCCCCAAGGCAATGGACTGGTAGAGTCCACAAATAAGAACTTGCTAAGGATTACCAAGAGAACTATGGAGGAAAATCAAAGGGTTTGGCATACAAAGCTAAGGATAGCCTTATGGGCTGATAGAGTGACTCCCAAATTTGGTATTGGTTATTCTCCATATGTCCTTTTATATGGAAGGGAAGCCAAATTGCCCATTTCTATTGAACTACCTACCTTGGAGTTGGCTCATCAACTTGAGTTGATGGACAGTGAGCCTATGAATGTAAGGATGACAGAGCTCATGGAACTTGAAGAAACCAGGGACCTTGTAATGAAGACATTATAGTCACATCAAGATCAAGTCAAGAAAGCCTTTGAAAAGAAAGCTATAGTAAAGTACTTAAAATAAGGGAACTTAGTCCTAGGTGGGATTATGTTTAAGTTGACTAGGGATGCCTGTGGATCGCACAAAGGCTAGAAAAGTGTGATAATAGGATCTAGGATAGGTCCAAGGCTAATCTAGGGATATGTATTATTAATTAACAATCTTAGCACTCAAATACAACTTTTAGGTGATTAAATTTTCCACCATTTTATGCTAGAAATGCAATAAAGTGAAGTGATTAGAATAAAGGGAAAATAAGCTTACCTAGACTTACCTAAGAAGTGAAGCCTGTAAAGCTAAGTTTGAGTATGTGAAGCTAAGTCTGCATATGTGAAGCATGATATAATGCATGACCTACAAATTAAATGTGCATAAATTAGTCCTTACTTAAGAGATATCAAAAGTGAAAGACTATGTTGAGTAAAGAAGAAAAACTAAGTTAAGAGATAGGAAAGAGGAAAGGAATGAATACACCTCATTGGGTATGCAAACCAATGAATGAACCTATTGACAAAATATGTGTGTGTATGCATATAATGATCAATTAATTGCTCATAACTTGCTCAATCCTCATGTGTGGGTGGCTCAAGAACTCAATCCAGTTTTGAATCCATCATTACCCACACCTGCTTGGTGGATCATAACTTGTGAATAGATTAGATTGGACTAATAGTGTGTCCAACCCTCTCATGTGGGTGGATAAATAAATAAATTAGGCTATGAATCCATCATTTATCACCCATGTGTCATAGATGCATCTAAAATGAGATATAAAGAGTACTAAAAATGTCTAACTGTATATGTTGGCTCTACAGCCACTTTGGTACATGAGGTGGCTCTGGGCCAATAAGGAATGTCAACCACTAGATATGGAGTAAGGCATGAAACTAGTAATAACTTGGAGGATATGTCAAGTGTATATAGTGTAGAGAATGACATGGTTTTTTCATTCCATCTAATTAATTTATGTGTGAATGAGTATATGTAAATAATGTACCATGCACATACCCATAATATGGTATTTGAGTATATTGATTCTGGATTGAGTTATAATAGTTGTATGTTAGTATTTATATTGAATATGGGAATGGCCATGCCATGTATGAGGGCCCCAATTTGAGCAACTGATATGAATTTGAGCTAAGCTAGTATGAACTTGATCAAACTAATATGAATCTGAGAAAAAATTGAGTATAATTGATAAACCTGTATCTAGATCTGTGTGAATTTGTATTCTACCTACTATACTATTCTAGCCAATTTGAGCTATTATGAAATTAAGGCTACTAGACAATAGCACCATATCTTTGCTAGTAGTGTCATGTGTCATTAGTGTCTCGATTTTGGTGATAGTGTCTTTCTGCTCTGAATACTATGTCACTATACTACTTGCAAAGTCACTATTTTCCCTCTATGTTTACCTATCTTTGATTTTTTGAAATTGAGCCTATGTGATAAAATATGATTTGTGAGTGTAATATATGAGCTTGATATCTATGAAAAACCCATGTGAATTCCCCCTCTTTTGAGGGTAGATGTTGAACATGTATATGAATTTTCCTCAAAAGAAAAAGCTCTGCAAAAATTATTTTAGCCAAAGCATTTATGATAATTGTGTGATAATCCAATATAATGTGCATACATAACATTGTAATGTTAGATTATCTAAGCATAATTATGTAATGTAAGATGTGTTTCATGTTTAGAATTACATAAGGGTGTTAATATAGATATAATCAATATATGTAGCATCAAATATGAGTAGAACTAAGTATCTAGCTAGGGGGATGGGGAATGATGTCCATCATGGCACCCAAGTAGGAAAGGTAGATGCATGAGGTCCCTCATGGCATCAAAAATTATGTGTTTAATAATAAAATACAAGTGTCATGGACATTATGCATACAAGAAATCATACATACAAAACACATTAGGCAAGCAAAGTAGGCCAAGGGGCCACAATATAAGGGACATGGGCACATGTCACTAAATCTTAAAAAATAAGATGTACAAGGACATGTTAAAATTTACACATATGCAAGAAATAATAATGTTGGTTTATATCCAAAAATAAGGACATGTTCAGATGTCTGCACATAATTAGGAAATCACACAGAAGGGACATGGGCACATTTCCAAGGCATACATACCACAAAAAGAAGTGGCATAGTGATAAAAAGCAATGCCATATCCAAATGCCCTCAAATAGAAGAAGCATAGATATATAATCATTTATAAATTATGAAATATAGAAATTAAACCATGCATGAATATGTATTAAAAATCTGTGTAAAAGCTAGGATCAATATATGCTGAGTCTAATGTAGTAGTAATTGGTAAAACTTTGAGTATGAGTAGCACTGATTAATATCAAGATATAACAATGCTAAAGATATAATGTAGAGTATATAAGGACAAAAAATGGTGATTGATACTATGTATAAGATGCCCCCAAGTGGGAGAAAGTGTCAAGTAAAGAACCATGAATCAATGTATATTCCCCTAGTGGGTAGATAACATGTCTAGATCAATGTAGTGGACCTAAGTTCCATATCAATCTATAAGCACTCAACAAGAATAAGTGAAGCATGTCTTATGATAAAATAGACTATACTAGGATAGAAATCATATGTAGTGTTTGGAAAATATAATAAATGTAAACATAAAAATGCATACAATCTATAAATTTGTGTTTTTAGAGTAATATTTGAATGTTTTTGTGTTTTTGAAATATTATATTTTTTTTGTATTTTTTGGAAATAAGCTATGTACAAGCCACATGATTAGATAATTTTTAAATGTTTATATGCAAAATATCCTTAGATACATGATGTTCAATGGGGTTTTGACTACCTTGCCATTAGGTGAAGTTAGAAGGTATACTCTTGGGCTAAGATATTCTATGATAATGTATGGTCCAAAGAAATTTGGTTTAAAATTTCCTTTGTTCTCTTCCTTGGAATTTATGTCTCTAATATTTTATTTTAAAACCAAATTATTGACTTCAAATTTCCTATTGTGGATGCATTTATTATAGATTCTCTAGATTCATTTCTGATATGCTCAACAACTTGAATGCATGTGTGACCCAATTGTTCTAATTCATGGAGATGTCTATCTCTAAACTGATCATTTGTCATGAGCCCTTTTAAAGAGACCATTAAGGAGGGGATTTATAACTCTAGTGGGATAACTAATTATATGACATATACCAGTGAGTAAGGAGTAGCTCCTATTAGTTTGCGTATATTAGTGCGGTAAGCCCATAATGCTAGATGAGTTGATTATGTCAACCATTAGCAAATTTGGTAGCTATTTTATTAAGAATATTATTAATTATTTTATTTATTACTTCTACTTAACCATTTCCCTATGGGTAATCATAGTAGAGAATGTGTGTAAGATTTTGTATTTGGTACAAAATGTTTTCACTATTTTATTCTTGATATAGATTACATTGTCTATGATTATGGACATTGGGAGGCCAAAGAGGGAAATAATATTGGTAATTATAAAATGGCATATATCTTCTCTCTTTTTAGATTAAAATGGGATGGCTTCTACCCATTTTTAAAAATACTCTATAGTTGTGATAATGAATTTGTGACACCCTATAGATTTTGGGTTTATCTTACCAATCACATCAAAACCCCATAGCATGAATGACCAACGGGATATGATAGGTTAAAGTAATTGTGAAGGTAAATGGTGTTGATTGCTATGGAATTGACATTTGTCACATAACTTATCATATTCTTGAAATTATTATTCCATGGTTGGCCAATAGTAACCTTGTCTAAGTAACTTGTGTGACATTGATTTACCAATGAAATGACCACCACATTCACTTCATATACCTATGGAATAGCCAACTTAGCTTCCTCAATTATTGAGCATCAAAGTAAGTGTCCCTCAAAATATGTCTTGAATATGTCCCCACCAATAATGACATATCAGAAGGAGTTTCTCTATAATTTACACTTTTTATTTCTTTTGAAAGTATTATGTGTAATAGATTTATTCAAATAGTTGTATATTCTAGAGAACCATTCAAGTGGTGTTTTAATACAAGTGGTAATTAGAACTATTAGAGTGATAAGGTTTCTATGGGACACTAACAAATATTCTAATCATTTGATAGTGAAAATAGCCTAGTCTTCATTTATGTCAATGGGGATCAATGATACAACACTAGCCATTATGTCAACATGACAATTATCTTTGTGTGGGATGTTTTTGATATATAAATTATCAAACTAAGCTTATAGATGTTGAACCATATTATTAAAAGGAATGAGGTGTTCTTATTTGGTTTGGTAGATATTTTTAACTTGATTGACAATAAATTGTGAGTCCCCATAAACTTTTATTGATTTAATTTGGAGAGCTTGAGTTGTTTGAAGTCCTAAGATAAGAGATTCATATTTTGTGATGTTATTGGTACATGAAAAATTGAGTCAGTAAGTGAGAGGTAATGTGTGTCCAAGTGGATGGATGAATTTTTTTTGGATTCAACATCAAATACACATCTAAAATTGTCAAAGAATATTATCCATGTATCTGAAGTGGTATTATATGTTGTGAAGTCATATCTAGAGTCATCATTAATAGGATATGTATCTAATAATTGGGTTAATTCCAATTGAACTATAATTATTTGGCCCTTTAATATTTTTTATAAAATGATCTTGAGCTAAAATTGTGTGAGTAACATAACCCATTTTGTGATATGGCCTGAGAGATGCAGTTTTGACATGAAGAACTTTAAAGGATCAACTTTTATAATGATCTGTGTCTCATTATTAATCATATAGTATCAGAGATTTTGAATAGAAAATAAATGTGTTAAGCAATTTATTTGATTACTGGATAATTTCTTTCATAGTCAACAAGTGTATGACTCATGTATTAAAAGGACCTCTCCTTATGTGGATCATCATGTTGGGCTAGGAGTGCACCAAGTTTATGATCTATTGCTAAGAGATAAAGGAGAAGTGGCTTATCAAGTATTGGTGGGACTAAGACATGTGGGTTTATTAAGTACTATTTAAGTGTGCCAAAGGCTTCTTGACATGTGATGTCCCATTCAAAATGTAAATCCTTTTTATGTAGTCTAGTAAATGATTGGGTCTTATCTATGAGTTGTACCATAAAGTGTAGTATTGCCTAAATTTTTACTTTGAGGGAGTGAAGTTGCTTTAAATTGGTAGGAGGAATATCCATGATTGATTTAAAATTATTGGGGTTAAACTCAATCCTACATTTGGATATTATTAATCTTAAGAGTTTACCTGATGGAACCCCAAATACACATTTCTTGGGATTGAGTCATACATTGTATTTTATAAGTCTTTAAAAAAATTGTCATGAACATATTGTATGATGTCACTTTTTTAACTTTCTATGTAAATCATCGATGTAATCTTAGATTGTTTTATGAATGAGATCATGGAGGATATGTGTCATTATTCATTATTATATTTTAACTGCATTTTTTAATCCAAATGGAATGACTATATAGTAGAAAATTCCCCATGGTGTGGTGAAACAAGTCTATTCTTAGTCATTTTAAATGATCTTAATTTGATTGTACCAAGTGAAACCATCCATAAAAGAAAGCATCTTGTAGCATGTTGTGAATTAGAATATAATATTAATGTTGGGTAAATGAAATTCGTACTTAGGACATGTTTTATTAAGTCTCTAGAATCACAAAAACATCTAGTTTTGCCATTAGGATTTATAACAGGAACAATATTAGTAACCCATTATGGATGAACAACTGGTCAAATAAAACTAGATTATAATAACCATTAGATCTCATCTTTAACTAAAAGAACAAAATTGGGGTGCATTTTAATAATATTTTATTTAACTATCTTGGCATGTGGTATTATGTAATTTTGTGTACTATGATTGAGGGATCAATGCTAGGCATATCAGAATAACCCCAAGTGAATACTTTAGGAAAATATTTTAAAAATTGACAAATATATATGTCTTCTAATTTATGCAAGGTAGCAGTTAATAGTATAATATGGAGATCAATATCCATGTCATAATTAGATTCTATTATTTCTTCATTAATTAACGTAGATTGAACCATAGTGTATGGTATTGTAGGGATAGTATCATTTATGTCGAGTAACCTATCATCTAAGTCATTTGAATGCTAACTAAAGTATGCCTAGGCATTTGTGGAATGAAGAAACCTATTATTATGTTAGAAGGAAGGGAGATCCTCATATGCATCTAGGAATTTGAAGAGAACCTCATCATTAGCAAAGTCATTAAAGGTATGTAGATATTGACAAGTTGTGTTATTAATAAGATTTGGTTAAACAACTTAGCGTGTAGAAACATGGTTTACCATATCCTATGCTTATGGAATAGGTGGACAAAACATGATATGCTAAGAAGTATTTTGAGAGGACTTAGCACTTGATGTGTTATCGATTTATCCAAGTCCTTGTCTACTATGTTGATCACATTCCTCAATGGGATTAAGGATTCCCTTCTCATGTTTTCCAAGGCTTTGTCCTTTGTAACCCATATTATGAAAATATATTAATGCAAAAGGAGAAGTAAACTTATTATCCCATGTTATGGAAGTAACTGGGGGAGTGGTATGTGTGCTTCAAATAGTATACTAGAGTGGTGTTGTAGGGAAATCCATGTGAGGAATATAATTGTGTGAAGGATTTGTATGTTGATAATACTTTAATGGTTATTTGTCCATATGGCATGTGTGTGTGTGTGTGTGTGTGTGTGTGTGTGTGTGTGTGTGTGTGTGTGTGTGTGTGTGTGTGTGTGTGTGTGTGTGTGTGTGTGTGTGTGTGTGTGTGTGTGTGTGTGTGTGACCTCTATAGATGAATTTTAAACATGCATGTAAAGTGAATGTAATTGCATGAATAATATGAATCCCCAGTCTACCAAGTAATATATTATAATTAAGATCATTAGGCATAACTTGACATGTTCTAGGTAGTGTTGTAGACTCCAATGTAAGGTTTAGTGTGATCTAACCCAAGACTTTACATGGAATATTATCAAATACTCAGATGTTCATATTAGAGGGATCCAAATCCTTGGAATGTATATTAAGAAGTCATAAAAAAGGATATTACAAATGTTTAATTCTGATCTATTGTCAACTAAAACACATTTGACACCTACCTCATTGATTCATAAGGCAATATATAGAGGTAGGTATAAATATATGATGTGATGAGGTGGGATATCTTCACTCTTGAAATAAATATACTCTTTTGTCCATTACATAGTATTAATTATGGAAGCAACATAAGTTGGCTCGGTTGTTTGAGGTACCTAAGTGTCACAGAGTGTGACATATTAAATGTCTTTGTATGTGTCAAAATTTTATAGGAGCTCTAACATGGAAATAGTGTCTAAAGAATCACTGCTCTAATCAAAAAATTTATAACCATGGGTGTTTCAAACCTATCAATCTTTGCAACTACATGAGGACATCATAACTTGGACTGCAAGGTCTACTAAGAGTGTAGAGCTAATAGTCAAGGTGGGATGGTGGCTAGAAGTGTGTGATCGAGAAGGAGGGATAAGTGAGACCAATGATGTTTCCTTATGTCTAGGACTAATAGGGAAGAAATTAAAATGAACCAAAGAACAAAATGCATCTTAAGGAGACTTGTTGATATTAGGTAATATAGTTATTATTTGGTGTAATGTGTTCTCCATGTGATTAAAGATTAATGTCTTAATTTCATTCCACATATAAGAGAAATATATCATGCTAATTAATTTATGAAACATGAAAACCACTTTAATTTATATGAATCATCATGTAAAACCACTTTAATTTATATGAATCATCATGTATGCATGCATAAATGCCTTTACTTAGTTCATTCTGAATTAAAGGGAACAAACATGCAAGTGAAACTATTAAACATTGCAATAGAAAGTGATACACCTCTTTAGTCACTATTATCATGATTAGGTCAAATAAAATTAGAAAATATATGGATCTAAAATCTAAATGTGGGAAATGTGAACCCTAGGGTTATCTAGGGTTAGGGTTTTTACAATGTTTGATGTAAGGGAGGTTCACCAAATGTTTTAAACTTTTAAGGATTAGCTTATGTAAATCTTATGTTTGATTAAATGGATGAATAGACTAAATCAAGTAAATAATATGTATAAAATATCCATTGATTTGTTAAATAATTGACTAGATTTGACTTTCTAAAAATATTAATAAATATGTGAAAACAAATACTTATCTAAAAAACACCTGATATGAATGATCTGAGTGTTATAAACTAAGGTGAAAGCATGTCTGAGTCATCAATTAGATCCCTATGTAAGAACCCTTCCTAGAGAGTAGAGTAACATTTGGATAGTAGTGCCATGTGGATCTAATGTCCTCATATTGGCACTAGTATCCTTTGTGTAGGATTGTCTCAAAATTTTGAGTGCACCCATGTCTAAGTTTTTGGGATTTGTTCTTCCATGCATAAATTTTGGAAATTAGTATTATACTTATAATGACTGATTTATAATGCAAACCTTAATCCTCCTTATAAGTAGGGTATGAGCTGAAAAGTGTGTTCATTAGTATGATAAGATGGACATCCTCAACACCCTACTGTGAACAGAGTTGCTTACATATCAATACTCTAAGGAGGGATCAATCCTGATGTAGTTCTCCACACCTAACTATTGGTGCAAGTACAAGTGATTCTAGTATGATAGTGGTCTTGAGTGCCTTAAGTGTTCTTGAGATTGGAAATATGTAAAATTTGAGCTTAGGGTTGTTGTAGATGGTAATATGTATAAGTAGGGTAGAATAGGGATTGATAACCATGATTTTCCTCAACTTATTTTGTGTTTGAGTAGGTATTTTGCATCTATTTTATATATAGTGGATAAATGGATAAAATTCATGTATTTATAGTGCTTTTTTACTTGGGAAGATAATACAATATGTCTAGGCCAACCTTAGAAGGATTTCAATTTTGAAAATGTATTTGTTCAGGAAATATAGGGTAAAGGACATAGGCTCTATTTTGGGGGCTCTAGCACCACATAGATCTAGTGTCCTTAATGTGGCACTAATGTCCTTTACCCTAGCTTTCCTAAATGAACACATTGTCAAATGTAAAATCCTTATAAGGTTAGCATAGATAGTCTAGTTGGTAGAACATTGGGAATGAAGGGCTAGGATTATAAAATGAAGGTTTGAGAATGCATTTGAGCTAATGAGAGATGCTTGTGTCAAACACAAAAGCTAGATAAGTGTGATAATTGGCTATATGATATGTATAGGGATAAGCAAGGGATAGGTATTCTCAATTATCACTCTTACCACTCAAATACCACTTTAGGTGATTATAGTCAACATGTCAGAAAACATGAGTTAATTTAGCCCCTTTAATCACATCCTAGACTTGTAGTTAGGTTCAACAAGTTCATAGTGGCCCAATTACCTTAATGTTTACATTTTTGATAAAAGTAGAGTTGTTTGATCTATAAAATAGGCTCACCAAGATCAATTTGGTCTAAATCATGTCTCTAATTGCACCAATTTATTAACTTGATTAATTCATGATTGAATAAGAGCTTATTTAGCCCCAAATCACATTATGTTCTTGTAGTTAGGCTAAAGGGGCTCAAATTGGCATCAAATTCCTCTTTGATTGAATGAATCAACTATTTTTTCATTATATGATGAAATTAGGGCCGATTACACTTTAAATCACATCATATACAATTGAAAACAGGTTCATGTGGCTCAAATTTTTAAAAATCATGTCACTAATTGCACCATTTGACTAATTAGCTCAATATATGATAAAATCAAAACCAATTTAGCCTCAAATCACATTTTATAGTCATAATTAGGTTGAAGGGCCTCATATTTACTCTAATACCCTCCACAATTAAACCGATCAACTATTTCTTTCATTATATAATGACATTTGAGTTTATTGATTCCAAAACTACATCTTATACATGTCAAGCTTCTATATGCCTTTGAACCAAATGATTATTTGCTTCAATATCTAATGAAATTTGAGTTGGTCAAGCCCCAAATCACATTTTATAGTCATGCACTTAGGTTGAAGGATCTCAAATTAGCTCCAATTGCCTTCAGATTAAAAAATTACACTATTTGACTTATTTACTTATGATATTGGGGTCGACAGGTCCAAATTATATCCTCTATAGTTAAAATTAGATTCATAAGGCTAAATTTCACTCAAATTATATTATCAATTATACCAATTCACTCAATCTTAGATAATTTAGCCTTAAATCACATATTATACACATAATTATACTTAATGGGTTCAAATTGATCATAATTTCCTCCACCATTAAAACAATTGACTCGTTCATTCACTTTGTAATGAAAATGGACCTGGTTGAAACCTAACTCATATTTTATATATTTGAAATTATAATTACAACACAAACTCACCAAAATTACATCACTTTATCTATGATGTCTTTTTTGTGGTAGTGTATATCATGACACACTCCACTTTAAAATAAAAATAAAAATATTATAAATGTGAACTAAATAAGTATAAACGTGAACTAAATATGTACAAATAAGTGTATACCATGATACCTAAATAAGTGTAAACACATTTGAGTACAGAATAAATTTTGTTTGATGTTATATTAACATAACATTTATGTGTATGTGTTATAACATGTATGAGTTATAGTGCATACACATTATGCTTTGTTTTAATTTTAAAAATAAGCCTTTTGGCTTGGAAATGGCTTGGATTCCTGAGCCAAAGGCTTGGACCTGCCAACACAGATGAATCTGAGAGTTTTGATATAAAATAACAAAATTCAACTTCCATCACCAAAAAAACTATGAATTTAAATGAGAAAATTCATAAAATTATTATAATAATGATGATCACGCTCTCCTCTCTCCAAATATATGATTTTTTTATAACTATTGGACTATTTTCAGGTTTCAATCTATGTTGATTTCTAACTATTGATCTCTTAGGCCACTACATGCTTGAAATATACATGCCTATATATGTTTGGTTATCTATTTTTTGTTGATAAAAATATAAAATAAAAATATATGGTTACAAAAAAGGCCTAATTATACACACATTAAAAAAAGTTTTCATTTTTTTATCTAGTTAGGTGGGCACAAGGTTGAGTATCCCTTTTTTTAAGTTTTCATGCTATGTTTACTTGTAAAATTAAAAAAATTTATTCATTGAAAATTATAAAAAAAATATAAGTTACAAATTAGATGATCTTAAGTAAAGTTTCACCACATGGTTTTATACAATATTAAATGATGCCCAAGAATTGAGGGGCTACATGGTCGATTATCTACTATTTTTTATTAAAAAAATAGTTCCTATTCAAATTTTATATGTTTGACCTTGTTATATTTAACCATTTAAAATTAAAAAAACGTGTTTTGGAAATTATACTTAAAAGGTTACAATTTTTGACAAAATAAAACCTAATTGCACCAATTTAATAATTAGATCAATTCATGACAAAATCACACCTAATTTAGACCCAAATCACATCCTACTCTTGTAGTTAGAATCAAGGGGCTCAAAGTTTTCCCAATTTCCTTCAATATTAGATTTCTAGACTATTTGATTTGTTATTTTATGATACTAGTGTCGATTGACCTCCCAAATCACATCCTATATAAGCCAAATTAGGTTCACAAGGTTTAATTTCATCCAACTTGCAACACTAATTCCAACAATCAACTCATTGGCTTAATGTGCTAGGGAATATGGGTTAATTTAGCCAAAATAAAATATTAGACTTGTAGTTATATAAAATAGGTTTGGATTGGACCCAATTACCTTCATGTTTTAATTTGTGATAAAATTAGTGTTTGGGGTTGTAATAATTGACTAATTTTCTAAATATGTAAGTAAATATGAGCTAATTTAGCCCCAAATCATATCCTAGACTCACATTTAGATTCAACAAGTTCACAAAGCCCCAATTACCTTCATGTAAATGCATTTGTGATAAACTTAGGGTTTAAGGTTTGTATTTGGGATAAAATTAGGGTTCAAATTATGTTAGGGTTTAAAGTTTATGGTCAACATTTTAAGAAACATGATCTTATTTATCCCTTAAATCATATCTTAGACTTGTAGTTAGGTTCAACAAGTTCATATTGGGCCTAATTACCTTCATGTTTGTATGTTGATAAAATCAAGGTTGATTGATCCATAAATTAGGTTCAACATGCTCAATTTGGTGCAAATCATGTCTCTAATTACACTAATTGACTAATTAGATCAATTCATTATGGAATAAGAGCTTATTTATACCCAAATATGTTCTTTTAGCTATGGTGAATGGCCTCAAATTAGCCTCAAATATCTCTTTGATTGAATGAATCAACTATTTTTTCATTATATGATGAAATTAGGGATAATTTCACTCTAAATTACATCATATACAATTGAAAATAGTTTCATGTGGCTCATTTTTTCAAGAAAGTGTCACTAACTACCTCAATCTATGATGAAATCAAAGCTAATTTAGCCTCAAATCCCATTGTATAGTTGTAATTAGGTTAAAGGGTCTCATATTCACCGTAATACCCTCCACAATTGAACCACTCAACTATTTCATTCATTATATGATGACATTCAAGTTTATTAAGCCCAAACCCACATCTTATACATGTCAAACTTATATGTCATTGAATCAAGTGATTCTTTGATTCAATCTCTGATGAAATTTGAGCCAATCAAGCCCTAAATTACATTTTATAGTCATGCACTTAGGTTGAAGGGGCACAAATCAGCTACAATTTTCTTCAAATTCAACCATTGGACTATTTGACTTATTTAATTATGAAATTGGGGTCAACATTCCTAGATTAAATATTGTATAGGATAAATTAGCTTCATGAGGCTAAATTTCACTCAAATTATGTTAAAAATTGCACCAATTCACTCTATCTAGTCTAATTTAGCCTTAAATCGCATATTATATATGCAATTATTGTTGAAGGGGTTAAAATTGATCATAATTTCCTCCACCATTAAAAACATTGACTCATTCTTTGATTTTGTAATGAAATTGGGTGTGGTTGAAGCCTAAATCATATTTTATATAGAGTTAAAATTACAATTTTGGGTGCAAACTCACCAAAATCACATCAATTTATCTATGATGTCATTTTTGTGGTAGTGTATATCATGATATACTCCACTTTAAATAAAAATATAAAAATTATAAATGTAAACAAAATAAGAATAATGTGAACTAAATAAGTATAAATAAGTATATATCATGATACATAGATAAGTGTAAACACGTATGAGTAGACTAAATTTATTTATATGATTCTATATCAACATAACACATATGTGTAAGTGTTATAACGTGTAGTCATTATAATGCATACACATTATGCTTTATTTGAACTCAAAAACCAAGCCTTTTGACTTGGAAATGGCTTGGATTCCTGAGCCAAACGCTTGGACCTATCAACACATAGATGAATCTGAGAGTTTTGACATGAAACAACAAAGTTCAAATTTCATCACCAAAACCACTATGAATTTCAATGATAAAATTTATAAAATTATTACCACAATGATGAGCACACTCTCCACTTTCCAAATATATGACTTTTGTATAATTTTTGGACTATTTTAAGGTTTCTATTTATGTTTATTTTTAGCTATAACCTTTTTAATCCACTACATGCCACAAATATATATTCTTATATATGTTTTGGTATATTTTTTTGATCAAAATGCAAAGAGAAAAAAAAAATATTACAAACTAGGTCTAATTATATTTACACATTAAAAAAAACTAGCTTTTAGTTTTTTTTTTGATGTAGTTAGGGTTGCACATGGCTGTCTATCCATTTTTTGTCAATTTTCATGATATAATTATTTTTAAAATATATATATATATATATATATATCCATTGAAATAAAAATAGATTACAAATTAGATGATCTTATCTAAAGTTTCATCATATAGTTTTAAACAATATTAAATTATGCCTAAGAAATGAGGGGTTACATGGCTGGCTATCGACTCTATTTTCTTAAAAGAATAAGAGTTCCTATTCAAATTTTAGATGTTTGACCTAGTTATACTTAATCATTTAAAATATATATATATATATATATATATATATATATATATATATATATATATATATATATATATATATATATATATTTTAGAAACTATACTCAAAATTATATAATTTATAGTTGTACACCTTCCTCAAATTAAATGTAGCCATCTCAAATTATCTATAGAAGTTCAACTTTCTCAATTTTTTGGAAAAACATGTCTATAAGTAGACCTTTTTTATCCTCCAAATTTGTACACTTACCCTATAATATTCTTATTCCAAACAAACAAAATAAATTAATAAAAAATTAATAAAGTAAAAATCATTCCTCTAATTAATACTTGAATAAATATGTCCAATGTAATCACAACACACACACACACACACACACACACACACACACACACACACACACACACACACACACACACACACACACACACACACACACACACAGTGTGTGTGTGTGTGTGTGTGTGTGTGTGTGTGTGTGTGTGTGTGTGTGTGTGTGTGTGTGTTTGTGTGTGTGTTTGTGTGTGTGTTCAAGTATTAATTAGAGGAATGATTTTTACTTTATTTCTTTTTATTAATTTTTTTTTGGTTTGGAATAGGAATAATATAGGGTAATTTGTACACTTACCCTATACTATTCCTATTCCAAACAAATAAAATAAATTAATAAAAATAAATAAAGAAAAATTCATTCCTCTAATTAATACTTGAATAAATATATCCAATGTAATCACAACATATATATATATATATATATATATATATATATATATATATATATATATATATATATATATATATATATATATATACTCATAATATAAAATAAATTAAAATACAAGATTAATAAATCAATTCTATAATATAATATCGGTGATTATGCATATCTTATTACAAATACATAAGATAATTAAAATGGCAAGTCTAAAATATAGGATGAATATAGAAATATACTAGATGATTATGAAATATATGATATAAAACATACATACACACTTCATTTCATCACCAAAACTAAACATCATATAATTAAATTAAGGTTAGAAGGTTTTTCCTATAATTTTCCATATATTTTTAAATGAAATTATAAAAATAAAAAGTAGTTTTCCAACAAAAACAAAAATAGTATAACCTAATTCTGTTTTGAATGATATGGTAGTTCATGAAACCCAAGGTTCATAAAACCCGATTCTTCCTCAATACCTCCTTACTCAAGTATGGGCCCACTGTGGCTCACATTCATAGAGTTGGAATTTGAATCCTAATTTGACCCAAGATTATGGTTGGATTATCTAGTGGAATGACGACATTAGAAGGACTTCTTGATTCTTGAGAATCTATGGACAATAACTTGCTAAAATTTGATGACACTCCTACTATGTTACTTCCTTAGAGCTAAACTATATAGCTTCAGCCCTAGAAAAAGATCCCTTCAATGAGATATTGAAGGTCAGAGTCTCTTCTTTATATCATCACATCTAGATTGTAGATAACTATAATGCTCAGGGAGCTCAAATCAAAGCTAAACTTCACTAGCTCAAGATAGGGGACAAAGCCTCTAAAGAGTTCTTTCAAATGCTTAGAGATAAAAAATTGAAGTAGTAAATTTAGGCTATCTCTGATACTGATAGGATATTATTAGAGATGTCATAGATTATTTCAGACTTTATTCACCATTATCAATAGGTGTTCAAATCTCAAGCATCCTCTGAAGAGCATGACATATCCCTTCAATAGTGTCTCATAATGGTGCCATCCAAACTCACTCCCACTTAATGAGTTGTTTTTGATAGGCTCCTTACTATGGATGATTTATAATAGGTAGTGGCTCATATGTCAAATGATAAAGCTCTAGGAATTTATGGCTTCCCCTATGAATTTTATAAAACCCTCTAGGACCTTGTGGGTTCTAACTTACACCATGTTTATCAAGATCCTTTCATAAATATTCTCTAGGGAAGAATATAAATAAAGAAAACATTAAATTAATACCTAAACAAGGGGATCTTGAGTTGATCTATAATTGGTGGCCAATCACCCTCCTGAATGTTTCTTACAAAATTGTTTCTAAAGATTTGGCACTTTGATTACGTAATCTATTGCCACACATTATTCACATTGAGTAAATAGGATTCATCAGAAGTAGTTATATATTAGAAAATATTATTGTAGTTTGGGAAGGAATAGACTAGGCTAGGAGATCTAATCAAAAAGCTATGTTCATAAAAAATGACTTTGAAAAAGATTATGACCATATTGAGTGTCCTTTGATATTGGCCATACTTAAATCCCCAGGCTTTGGGCCACATTTCATTCAAATCATCCAGATGCTTTTTTCAGATGCCTTAGTCATCCTCTCTATAAATGGAGTCACATTAGAACAATTTGGATTGTTTTAATATATTCACTAAGGATGCCCCTTGGAACTTGCCTTAAATGTGATTGTAGTAGAGGATTTTGTATATCTTCTTAGCAATGCCCAAGCTAGGGGCCTTGTCAAAGGAATAAATCTCCCTCAAAATAAAGAAAAACCTCAAGAAGATATGAAATTATTGAATGACCACTTTATTGATGATTCTTTCCTTACTATTATTGAATAAGTGGATAATGTGGACAATTCCTTGAAGTGCTTCAACACCTTCTACCTTACCTCTGGCTCAAGCATACAATGGAAAAAACTAGATGCTACAGGTAGTCATACCTCCCCCTACCAATGTGGGCTGACAAGTATGGGTAGGCCTGGACTCAACATGATGAAATTTTGAAGTTTATTGGCATTGATTTTGATTTTGATGCCTCTCCACCCATGTTGTATAAATATGTTATTGATAAAATAGTAAAGAAACTAGAGTATTAGGCTATTAATCCCTTATCATTAGCAGGAAAATTTTAAATTTGCTCAAAAGTGCTTGAAACCACCCATGTTTACTACTCTTCATACTGGGTGCCTTCCAAGAATTCTTACCATAAACTTGAAAAGCTTCTTAAAGACTTTCTTTGGGCTAATTCTTCACATGGCCATGGCTTCCATAGAGTTATTTTGGAATACTACTACCTCTCACAAGATGATAGAAGTATGGGTCTTATTAATGTGGCTCATCAAGGAGTTACCTTAAGTGCCAAATGGATTGTGTAGGCCATTGAAGACAAGGAAGCTTGAAAGGTGTTGTTTTGACACAAAATTTCTTCAGGCCTTCCCAAAGGTAAAAAATCCTAGAATGGACTTGGATTATCCAATCTGCTCATCATAAAAACCCCTATTCAAATTACAAGGTCCTTTGTTGCTAAAAGTATCTGGAAAGAATGGGAAAAAATCAAACCATGTATTTTATAAAAGAGATCAGGGTTCTGAGATGGGTTATCAATTGACTCACATTCTCTATGGTGGTCACCTGTTACCAATTTTATTGAAGTTCATCTAGATAAGGTTCCTTGGATCAATGCTCTCAAGTTGTTTTGTAGAGGCATTTTTACTATCCAAGACATCTTTTTAAAGCAATCTTACTCTTGGCTATCCTAGGAAGAGGTGAAAACCAAATTCTAGTTAGCTAACTTTGATAGAGAGTCTTACAAAGAAATTCTTAATGTTGTTCCACCTTCAATGCTTCATAAAATCACTATTATTTTTACTCATTCTTGGTGGAAGGACTGGAAATAGTATGTTGAAACTCTATTTTGTAATTACACTCCTTGACTTGGCTCTGGGTGGATGACTCCCCACATGTCTATGGTGGACAAGATTAATTCTTTCTGGGGTCTTCATTCTTCAGTTTGTACCTAGTGATTCCATTTTCAAATTGTTTTGGAGGCTTACTTAGAGCCTAAATTAGCTCACTTCACTTGGTGTGTGTTGTATCAAGGCTTGCCTATAGGTATAAGGCTTGTTAATTTAGGATTTTCCCTTCCCAAATGTCCTTTTTGTGGCCATTTGAAAATGCTCCATCTTTTCTAGCACTACCCCATAGCCCAATGGGTTTGGACGTGGATTCATGACCTTTTTAGGCCTTCCCAACCCAAGTTTTTTCATTGGTAGCATATCCTCTTGGAGATAAACCCACCTTGCCTTTTAAATACACCCAAGTTTGGCATACTTTTAGACTGGAGATTCTATTTTAGTCATAGATAGAAAGAAATATTGCAGTGTTTAACAATGTTTCTTCACATTGTAATTTTTTTTCTTTCAACAAATCTTTTGTTATTTTTAATGTGCTTTTATAGATTCAAGTACAAGGAAATAAAGTTGCCATAGAGCTTGGCCATCTTCAGTACCTTCTCACTCATTGGGGAGATGTTCCTTGTGCTATGGCACAAATTCCTCCTTCACCTAGGGATAATAGAGTTGATAGAATAAATGTTAGTCCTCTTCCAAGAGGTGGTCACCAATGCAGCCGGTCTCAATGCCACTCTCATAGCGGCAATCTATATTAGTGCATGTCTCCTCCTGGATAATAGTTAGGGTGGTAGTCCCCGCTTCCTTCCCCTATTGGGTAGGATGGTTGGGGTGATCCTCTTCCTCTTGTGTATCTAGATGCTTGGGGGTGCCACTTGGAGGTCGAACAAATATGATGGATAAGTTCTCTAGGATCTCTCTTGCTATTTCACCTACTCAGCAATAGGAAGAAGATAATGACACTACTCGGGGTTCTAGTTGGGAGCTAATTCTAGATGGTAATGACTTGCCTAGCTTGAGTTGGGGTCAAGATGATATAGATCCTCCAGCTTTTGGCCTTACACTAGCAACTTAATTATGTTTCATTTTTTGTTTATATTATTATGATGACTCATTTGTAAATAGGATCTAGTGATATTTTTATTTTTTTAATGACATATTCCTAAACTTGACCTAGTTTAACTCGAGGCATGTTTCCATACCACCTATTTTTTTAATGAATTATTCATATATTATATATTTTTATTAATATATATATATATATATATATATATATATATATATATATATATATATATATATATCCCACATAATCAATATGACACATTTTCCCTAGATTTAATAAAAAACTAATCGTGAGAATACATTTCCATAATATTTCAATCATAAGTAAAAACAAGATTCCAACACATAAAATAATCAAGTACTTAAGTTATCACAAATAACACCAAATTTGAGTGAATGAAAGGAAAAATCCAAAGAGAAATCTACTCTTTTTAAGAAGGTTGAAAATTTATTTTATTATCTTTCTAAAAAAAAATTCAAATCAATTGATCTCTAAATTTAACTAAATCCATTATTATTCTCATTTTTTTTAATCAACCTCATGATCATCAAATAACCATAATCTTTTTATGTGGATTTTTCTCTCATACCTTTAGATTTGTGTAAAACCATTTCCCTTTTCAACTTTATTCATAAAATCTCCATATGAAAAATTCACCATAAATTTATAATAATAAATATTAAAACATAAACTAAATTACATATACATATATAAATATTAAAACCTTATACAAATGAATGTTCATATTATCACCACAAATTCTCTAAAATAATTTTAAAGTCATCTTTAATTTATTCTCTCATTAATTGAAAATTTATAAAAAATTTAAGTATATAAATTATTCTCTTTATCAAATAAAATATTTCACAAAAATATATATTTCTTCTCATGAAAAAAGAAGTTTTAAAGAAATCCAAGATTATTTTATTATCATTGAAATGAAAGATTCAAAAAACTATATTAAACTTCTTATCAAATAAAAGTTAAAAAAAATATTAAAAAAAAAAAAAAAAAAAACTTCTTATCAAATAAAACCTTTTAAACAAAGTATATTGATTCTTATATTAAATGAAAGTTTATAAGAAACTATATTAATCTTCTTATCAAATAAAATATTTGAAAAATTACATATTTATCCTAACATTAAATGAAAGTGTTTAGGAAAACATATTTATCTTCTTATCAAATAAAAACTTGTAAATAAGTTATATTAATCTTGTTGTGAAATAAAAGCTTTTAGGAAAACATATTTATCTTCTTATCAAATAAAAACTTGTAAACAAGTTATATTAATCTTGTTGTGAAATAAAAGCTTCCAAGAAAATATAGTGATTCTTTTATCAAATTAAAGTTTAAAATTAAGCTATATTAACCTTTTTATTAAATGAAAGTTTTTAAAAATATATATTGATTTTTTTATTAAATGAAAGATTTTTAAAATATATATATTAATCATTTTATCAAATAGAAGTTTATATTTAAATTTAATATAAAATTAATCTTTTAATCAATTTTAATTTCTATAAATTAAGAAATAGATTATTCTAACTGTTCAATTAATTTTTCTAATAAAATGCAAATGTGAAATAAGATATTATCAATTTTGTTTTCATTTTCATAAATTAAATTTATTTTCCAATTTAATTAGCGTTATCAAGATATTATTAACATAAAATAAAAATATGTCAATTTTACTTCCAAAAATAAACATTAAATTTAAATATATATACATTCACCTTTTATATAATATTATAAATTTAAAATAAAACCTTATATGAAATAATAAAATTAATATATATATATATATATATATTTTTAATAGTTTATATATATATATATATATATATATATATATATATATATATATAAAACTATTAAAAATATAAAATAAATCACTTTTACGTATATATGAAATGATAAAATTATAATATTATATACCTTTAAGCAGTATTTAAATGATTAGTTTTACTTAATTAAAAGAAAAATGGAGGGAATTTTTCTTTGGATTTCTTTAGATTTTTTTTTTAATTTTTTTTTAATGAAATATTTATGGTGACCCTTCTATTTATAGATTTGTGAGATTGATTGTGACTAATGGATTAAAATCAAAATGGATGGCCATAATTCAATTCAATTTTGGAAGCTTAATATAATAAATATATTGGAAAGAAGTTGCATTAATGATACATGACTTACATTTTATTTAATTGGTAAATTTATATTTTTTGAAAGGGACTTTACCCTTTTACAATGGAGAAAAAGATATACAATGAATGCTCAAAAAACTCATCTTCCAACAAAATAAAGATCAAATCTTAATATTGACTAAACAAGCATAGTCAATAAAAATCAGATAGTACAATATTACCTGTAAAAACCCAAAAGAAACCCAACATGAATAAAAACAATAAAAAAATATTAACCATGAGATAGTGAAGCCAGTTAAGACTGTCCATTATTAATTTCTTTTCGTGATATGAGGGTCATATTAAATGGTTTAAACTCATTCTTACTTTTAATTTTACTTTTACTTTTACTACTCACCAACGTCCATTCCCCTCCTTCCCTTGAGTTAGGAAAAATAGGAATCGAGAGATCAAGAACATCACCTCAAGTTATATTCAACATTGGAATCCTGGTTAATGAACCTTCACCTTATAGAAAGGGTTAAAATGGAGGCTGAGCTAACAAACCCTCACTGAATTTTTTAGAAATCTTGAACTCATCCTCCCCACATGGAACTTTATCCATCGGCATTTCCAGGACCATATTCAGATCTTCACTTTCATTGTCACTCTCTATAGTAGCTTCAACTATTATATGTTATAGACCTGCATCCTTGTACAATTAATTTTTTTTACACTTGATACTTGGATAATCATTGACCAAATGGCTAGTAAGAAAACATCTTCGGCATCTAAAAAGTATGCCTTCATAATCAATAGGTTGTACCCAAGTTCTATTAGCCCCAATTAAATCCCCCTGATCTAAAAGCTCTTTTGTAACATTGACATTAACTAAAATACAAACATAAGTTGAGTGACCCATTTACTTTGTTGTGGAATCCTCATGCCAAAATTTGCTAACCAAATTACCTGTGGTTTTAAAAATAGAGTGATCTCAAAATCAAAGAGCTAGGTTTGGAAGCCTTAACCAAATTAGTTTTGTGTTGAAAATTTCAGTATGAGGGTTGAAATTAGAATGCCAGGGTTTAGCCAACAACATATGTTTTTCTCCCAAGCCCACAAAATCTAATTGAAAATAAAATCTTTATCTTTAACAAAGTCAAAAATTACTATGAATATACCTTTTGCACAAGGTTTGAGTTCAATCTTACCTTCAACTAGGCTTTCTAATGACTCTTGATCCAACCATGGAGATTCAAAAAGTTGGGCCAGAATCCATAAAATCTATAGATCATAGCATTTAAAGATAGTGATTTCTCCTTTTCAAGAATCATCTCCAATGCCTTATTCTCAAAGATGATTTTTGTCTTCGATGTAGCAGGTGTCAACAACTTCCTCTAACCATTTCTTGCAACCACTGAGGCAAAAGACCACTTATCATTCAAACTTTTATTTTTACCAGATATCATAGATAATATAATCTCTACTTTATTTAGATCTGACACCCCTAAAGAGAGAATAGGGGAATTTACCCTTGTTTTTTCCCTTGCCTATGAAGCGATACCCATCAAAGACCCATCTCCATCCTTCAATGCTACCAGATCAATGCCACCCCCTTTGACATATTATGATCAATGTCTATCCATGCATGACCTATATTTACAATCACCACTACATATTTCCTTGGCCCATAATTAACAATTAGGGTTTCCATCCCTTAGCCCATCATTTCTTCAGGGAAGTTTCTTAGATTACTAGGCAAGGATTACATTAATATTGATATTTGTTTGTACTTATTACATATGATTTCCAACTTTATAGATGATGTCATGATTCATATATTTATTGACTATTTGAATATTATATATTAGATATTAGCCATTTTTATGGATTTTCTATTTATCCATTTGATTTCATTTATTAGGTTAATTAATCCTAATCATCTATGGGTGTTTTATGAAATATGGAAATTAAAATATTTGTTTCATTTAATTACCCCAATTTTTTTTTTCAAAATAATAATTTGACTTATGTTTATTTAAATCAAGACAACAACTAGTTACATTGTAATATCATAATAAAGGATGCACCAATATGCTTCAAAAATTGCACATGACACGTGTTGACCAAATTTGACCGTGGAGGTCTAATTGGGACCCCTATAGGTAAAACCTTTATTTTTAGATGTTTTTGGGTCAAATATTTTGTCATGGGGTATGCCATAGTCTATTTAATGTAATTTAATGCCACTTTAGCCTTTATCATGGTCTAATTAATTTATATGTCACTTTGAGTCATTTAATAGGCATTTAGGGGTCATAAATGCAAATGGCAACATTTTTGAAGTGTCCAAGTGTCCAAGTGTCCTAGTTTCCTATAAAACATCCAAAATTTATATTCCCTATCAAGAATGTCAGTCCCATTTAATTCTTGTATGTTATCTAACTAAAAATCAAGAAACCAACTAAAAAGGAGTTTAGCACTTGTACAGCCCATAAGGGAGTGTGACACATGGGATAATGTTGTGAGATGAATTTTAATCTTCCTCAAACTCATATACACACTTTAAATACTCTGGAAGTGTCAAATTTAAGCTAAAAATGTTATGCTCCTTCTTTTCCCTTCTAGACACACATGCTTGGTACGGCTTGTTGAGGAGGTTTTAGAACAAATGCCTTTAGGGGGTGAAATTAAACTCATAGAGATTAATTTTCATAACAATATTTCAAAGATTGGTCATTTTTGATTTATGAATCATCTCTAATAAGTTGACTCTATTTTTTTACTCACTGTTTCCTACACCCTATAGGTTTTGCTCTTGTTTGGATGATTCCATACAATACAGCTATTTGAATTGACTCTAAAGGATATGGAAATATTAATGTCATATTCTCCATTCTTGGTTTAGTGTTTTAAGTTTTTTTTATAGGTAAATCATCTTAGGTTTGCATACTGCTCTAATTAGGGATTACAAGCATGATTCCACCATTTTTAGACCTTCATGATTTGATAATGGTTTTTGAAGGTGATGATGGATTGATTTACATGTTTTAAATTCCTTATTATTCCCCTCACCTCTCAATATCCTTTCCCAAAGCAATGTTTCATGGAATTATACTAAAAAACACTATGCAATCAGTTGGCTCCATGACTGTCATGCATAGTCAACTGAGTGAGCTAGGTTAAGGATTTTGACATGTCCATGGAGGTATGACTATGGTATTGAAATATTTAACACATTCTCATAGTAATAAAAATTAATTAAATCCTTTCAATTGTTAGAAGAGAGATTGTGATAGTCAACACAATCACTCACATTTTCTTGCCATTAACGTGCATGTATAGGTGCTCTCATGAAGAGAAATGAAATTAATAGGGAGCATCTAAGTTGGATAGGATTATATATAATTAAGAGAGTCTATTTTTAATCTTGGAGATAGGTAAAAACCCATTTGAGAGGTAAAAAATAATGCACACTTCCTAAACTCACATTTGTTGCCTATACATGAAAATGGCTACCTACCAGTGTTGTTAATGGAGGAATGAGAATGCTTGGTGGGGAAATTGGAGCATGGTGAATATTTTTTTTGAGTCATAGAATGTGGTGAGAGAATAGAAGACCTTATTTGAGGTTTGATATTGACAAAATAAGAAGTGATAACCTTTCAAAGACCCAGTGACTATGTTCAGGGATCAATCCCTAAAAGCATAAAATAGAGGTTTGGGCCATTTGGTGAAGGTCATATAATAGAGTTGTCAAAGATATTGGTGGATCCTAATGGCTTTGTCTTGTAGCCTCTACATAAGATAAGATCTGGAAAAAATATATAAGGCATGTGACTTAAGGAGGATGGTTTTTGAGAATCCCAAAGTTGCCCTTTTATACACTAAACTCAGTTAATAACATCTATAGGATTTTGAGTCTTTGAGCAACCTTGTTTTCCAAGTTGGGCTTATAGACCATCCCATTATGATTGAATGGGTTAAAATAGTTGAAAGGAGTAATCATTATCTAATGGTCACTTAAAGATAATTATATGTTATGATTTGTCTCCCATGACCACCTACATGTGTCCCATCATTCAAAATACTCACCTACAACCAATCTTAAGAGATAAATCATAGTCTTGTAAGTCAAGGAAGGTAAGAAGACCTAAGGCCTTGTTTTGAAGAAGATATTAAGCATGGATCATGACTATATGAATTTAATATGCATTATGGAGCTACTAATGACATCTCAAGACCTTATTTCCACATAAGGAGGTGGAGGTAGTCCATACAAATGGCCTAGACTATCCACTTATAGTTGGTTACAAGATTTCACAGTCCATAGTGTGATCTTAAGTATGGATACCTATAACAATATAGACATTTATTAGATAAAATTAATTATTAAGACCTCATATGGCTTCTATGGATTACATGATATAGGTTTCAAGGAAAAAGTCACCTATAGGATCCTATCTGGCTCCAACACAGTTGACTGGGTTTGATTGTGATGAACAGTTAGTAGGTTTAGGGATCGTGAGTGTGGAAAGTGCATAAGGATAAGACATATTGGTTAAAAATCATATAAAATTATTTTTTAAATTATAAATAAGCCTCTATACATGGCCTTTAATCTAAACCATGTAAGTGAACTATGGGTACAGTGCTTTGAAACTAACATAGTCAAGAAATTGTACTCAATCTTAACTAAGAAGAGAGTATGAAGGGTACATGAAAGGTCAGAGTAGTGAATGGATATTGGAACACCTCAATAATGATCATTAAAATATTTACAAGCTATTGATATTAGAAAACAAGTTGAGAGAGAGACCTCTAATGGTATAATACACAATCCATATGATTGAACCTTGCACAGTCTACCTTTTCAAGGGTATGTCTTGGATTTTGAAGGATTTTAGAGGTCAAATTACCTGATAAAAGGATAAAATTTGGTTAAAATGGTCTTCATCACTTGTATAATCCTCTCAAATATTTAAATTATCTGAATAAATAGGGGAAGTACCCTTTGTTTTATCTCAGATAAAGGGTACTTCCTTTTATGCACAAATTGGTAAGTTCTAGAGAGTAGGGTTAAAATATGAACCAAGAGCTAAAAAAAATTTGATAAGAGCTGAGATAATATTTATTACATCTAAACCAACATGAGAATCCTTATTCAGAAGGAGAGAACCCAACAAGGTGGTCTAAAACACCAAAGTTGCAATTAGGTATGTTAAGTAGGGTTTAGGCCTAAGAATTAAATGGGATACCAATGCCACTTATAGATTTATGAGGGAGATATAATGGAATAGGTAATGTTTATGGAGGTATAATATATTTTTATGAGATATTGAGATGTAAAGGAAACCATGAAAAGGTCAATTTTGGACTTTAAGACAACTTAGGCCTGTAGGAAATGGAGAAAAGAGTTCAAGTGGATAAAGTTGAAAGCTCATATCTACCTTGACACATTTAATGGAGACTCAATGGGATATTAAAATTTATATAGGGTCCCAAAATATCATTTTTGGCATTAATTTGAGATTTTAAAGTCAAATCCTTATGAACAAAGCTTAATAGGGTAAAACAGTCTAAACTTGCCAAAACCCTTGGAAATGATTCGATTGAGAAAACAAGGTTGGGGAGCTATCCAGATAAGATGTAATTGTCATTAAAATTATTTAAACCTATACATAACTCTCCACATACCATTTCCATCCATTTGAGTTTAGCCCTATCTTTACAAACAGGGTGCAAAATTGCTTTTATTGACTGTTTTATGCATTATGTAAGTTCTAGGAGGTTAAAAGAGATGAAAATAACTTTTGGAAGAATATTGAAACTTATGATAACTCAAAATATTCATTTAATTAATCATAACAACTCCTAAGTGTGCTTTTTAGAGCTCTCATCTTAGCCAGTCTAAACTAGCATAGTGAACATGATGGTGAGAAGTATGAAAACATTAAGTAGGAGCCTTTTTAAGGTGTGCCTAAAGCTTATAATCCCATGGATGTTCTTAAAAAAATTCATACACTCCATTATATGCATTTTCATGAGAAATTAAATCCATTTTGGAAGCCAAGTTTATAAGGTGTGTGAAAGAGGAGTTTCTTTGACTACAAGCAGTGATGACTCACTTTTAGAGGAATCCAAGTGATTAGGATTATAGCCAATGAATGAAGAAGAATGTATGAAATAATTCCCTCTCATTACAATCATGAGACCTATCCCTAGTTAGTTTTGGGACAATCAAATAGAGGTGAATGATGAAGATAGTTTTTTGAGTCAGCAAAGGGAATTTCATGCCACATTTCAAGAGTTTCATGACTTGAGGTGATACTTTTGCTTCTTTAATTTGAATGATCAGTTTCACATTCCTTTTTCATGCACATTTAACTCCTCCTCTCAATATGATAGGTATTCAAGTGCCATTTTGACTTCTCTTTTCCCACTTCTCTCTTAAGTTATATAGGAACTAGCCATTTTGGCCTTTATAATATATGCTCCACTTGAGTATGGTGAAGCCATTCTCATTTGCATACCATAGATCAATAAAGACTGCTAATTTTTACCTCTTCTATGACTATTCATAGTGTGTTCACTTAAATGATCGATCTTGCTTAGTGATGACTATTGTTTCCTTAGTATTATTATCTTACTCTCACACCTATTTGTAGCTTGAAAGCTTATTCTTGTAGGTCATGTGAATTTTTATATGAAGTTTCAAGGTTGAGTGAGTTAGTATATTTAAATAGTTCCATTCTAGGCCTCTTGTCTAGTTTTCTTATCCTAAACACTCATCACAACCTCATAATGAAATACTGATGTGAGAAGATTCAAATTAGAGAAGTGTATGCCTAATAAGTCTCTTGGTCTCATGTATGACATGCAACTATTTGGTAGTCATCAATCAATTTTTTATATCACCTCATTTAGGATAGTTTACTTTTATTTTTCTCTCCCTTTTCCCTTGCAAGCATAGGTGTAGTACTGATCTACAAGTGATACATCAAGGGATCTAGCCCTACCTAGAGATTCACCTCATCCTTAGGCTACCCACAACCTAGAGGTGTTTCAATTATTCCACTTGGATGAGGAGAGCTAAGACATCTCCTCAAAAGGTAAAAATCCAAGTGATAATAGTTTTTGGCACATTGGGTGGGATTTATTATCTAAGAAGTTGATAGATTTTTGGTGTTATCTTTCAACACATCAGCCTTTGGAGGCATCTATCCAAGCATCAATGGTGACTCCAAATTTACATCAACTGGTCAAGTAGCCCAGGTTTTCCCTTTCAATATTGTTGTTAAGATTTTCTTTGTGTTATTTCTTCCTAATGAAGTTTTATGGATAATTTTGGTGTTGAGTATTGTTTTACACAAGTTGGTGAGGTATCTCAAGCTAATGGCATACACCATCAGCCTTTGTATGATCCTATCAACATTTTCATGATCCATACCAGCTCCAATATGACCCTTATTAACATTTTTGTGAGTTGTATCATTCCTTTAACCAACCTTCTCAATATCTTGCTCCTCCTAGTCAACCTAGTCACTTCTCTAATCTATCCATTTCCACTGTTAAGCAAACTGTCTTGGGATATGAGAGGTACATGATAGATCTTGACACACAAAAGGGAAATGGTCTAGATATTCCTATTCATTTAATTAATAATGTGAGAGATTCATTAGATATGGTTAAAAGAGTGTGGGCACCGAATGAGAGAGAAAATTGGCAAAAGCTCACAAGTGAGATGCTAGATGTGATTGACTTGGTTTCATCCTTAGAAGATAAGCTAAGAATTCATGAAGAGTAGCCTCACCAAATTTATCAACCTTAATATCCACCTCCCCAATATTTCTATTAGTCCTACATGATTCCTACTCATGAACCCAATCAAGTTTGTTAAATTCATCTCTTTCCCAATTAGCTGGAAGAGAGAGTTAGAAAGTCAAATATTTTTTTTGAAGAAAATATTGATAGGTAGATTGAGTTAGTGAATAAGTATATGAATCAATAAATATTATCAACAAAGGAATTGGAATCTAATCCCTCATTTCCCCCTCCAATTTCATCACTATCTCAAGAGGAGACTTCTAGATATGAAATCCCAAGTTGAAGACAAGGTGGAGAATCAAAGCCTAAGAAGATACCAAGTTTCTTGAACACTTCATCCACTCCTAAAAATTGCATCACTACCTAAAGAAGAGACTCCTAATCCTAACATCCTAAGATAGAATAATGTACTGGAATCATGGAGAAAGAAAGAGGATAAAAGCCTTGATAAAGAGTGTGAAGTTGAGAAAGAACTTGATCCTATGCAAACCCCTCCCACCCTTCCTCAAGAAACACCTTATTTTCCATGTCATACCTATTATACTCCTTTTTCTCATGATGATTCCTATCAACTTCAAGAGATAATTTTCTAAGAGAACCTAGACAAGTAGATTGAAGAGTTAGAGTCAAGAATGAAATTGTTGAGTCAAGGTGTGGTGGAAGGTTTAGATCCAAAATAAGATCCTATGCCTAAACACAACCCATCTAACCTTCATCAAGAGAGTGATCAAGTTGAATCAGATGTAAATGAAGTGATTGTCAAATGGAAGGAATAAAACTAAGATATTTTAGCCTAAGGTCTACTTCCCCTTCCTCAAGAACTCCCCAAAGAATCCCCTATAATTCATTCTTAATCTAATGTTGAGTTCTTTGTTCCACCTCCACCAACTAGTTCATCTTGTATTCACCCTATAACCATTTACCTTGATGGACCTATGGTGTGGGAACGTAAATAGGAGCATTTTATTGATGAATATTCAAAATTCTTGATTGAAGAGATCATAGCTCCATACTAGCCTCATTGGACTAAGTCACATGATTACAAAATGCCTAGCATTGGCATCACCAAGAAAGAGAAAGAAATTGAGGATATTTTAGTAATTTAGAAGAAAATTTAGGTTATTATAGTTGAGGTATGAATTGAGATACCTTAAGAGGTTCCAAATTCTAGAGAAGAGGTGATTTATTATGTTGAATTTTTTGATTGTGTTGATATTGAAGAATGTTTTCCTTTTTCCAAAGAAGAGGAAATCATCATTGGTTCTTCCATCACTATCCAAGATATCATAGATGATAAAGATTAAATATATAATCAAATTTGTGATGATTTTCTTGAAATCATTGGAGCAAGTTATACTCCTCTTCAAGGATGCTATGATCTAGTCAAAAATGGAGAAGGCAGCCTTGACACTCAAGTGGGTATGAAAAGAAGAAGCAAGTTTTCAAGTTTATCCTTTCAAGAGGAATGCGAATTCCATTATGATATGTTTGAAATAATAAAAATGGGATATCATCCTCTCAACCATTTGGGATAAAAACATCAGCTTTTGAAGGATAGAACAAGCTTCTATTGGCCTCAATCTTCCAAGGAAAAAGAAACTACTCCTCTTGAAGCCATGCCTACCAAGAAGATACAATTTGATCATGAGATGAAGAGTAGCAAACAATAGGATATATGTGTACAAGTTCAAGAGGAATTAATTTACATTGGAGACCTATTTAAGGATGATATACTTGAGAGCATATCAAGTGAAGTGCCATGGAATAGGTCTGATCTACCAAACAGCCAATCCAAGGAGCAACATGCTTGGCACTATGACTCATCTCATGAAGAAGAAGATTCAAGTAAATTTACTTTTGATCTTGGAAAGGAAGTATGATTAATTTATTTTTTTACATAGTTATTTACTTTATAATTTTCCTATGTGCTTTGTGCACATATGTGTGCCTTGTTAGTGTGTTTGCTTTGCTTTATGTGCGTCCTTTATTTTATGTGGTTGAGGTAATTAGTTGTCTTGTCTTGGTCAAATACTTGTTGCCAAGTGTTAGGTTTTCTTGTTTTTTGCAGACTTCATATTACTCCCTAAGCCCATGGAGAGGATAAGGCTATTGATCATTATTAAAACATGCATACTACCCCTATGAGTCACTAATTTGTTGACCAAATTTGACCCTTTAGGTCAAATTGGGACCCCTATCGGTAAAAACTTGATTTTTAGATGTTTTAAGGGTCTAATATTTTGTCATGTGTTATTTCATAGTTTATTTGATATAATTTAATGTCACTTTAGCCTTTATCTTGGTCTAATTAATCTATATGTCACTTTGAGTCATTTAGTAGGCATTTAGGGGTCATAAATAAAAATGGCATGATTTTTGAGGTGTACAAGTTTTATAGTTTCCTTTAAAACATCCACGAAGTTATATTCACTATCAGGAATGTCAGTCCCATCTGAATCTTATAGTTTATCTAACTAAAAATCAAGAAACCAACTAAAAAAGAGGAGTTTGGCACTTGTACCTCCCATAAGGGAGTGTGAAATATGGGAGAAAGTTTTGAGATGTATCTTAAATTTACTTAGACTTATTTACACACTTGACATACTCTAGAAGTGCCAAATTTGAGCTAAAACTGTGATGCTCCTTCTTCACCCTTCAAGACACACATGAGTGATCAACATGTTTATGCTTGGTATGGCTAGTTAATGAGGTTTCAAACCTAATGAATTTATGGGGTGAAATTAAACTTAGATAGATTAATTTTAATAATAATATTTTTAATATTGGTCAACTATACTTTATTAATCATCTCTAATAACTTGACTATGTTTTTCTGCTTAGTATTTCTTGCACCTTGTAGGTTTTGATCTTGTTTGGATGTTTACATATATTCAAAATATTGGAATTAACTCCAAGGACATGGAAATATTAAAATAATTCTCTCCATTCTTGTTTTAGTGTTTGAAGGTGTTTTTTTAGGTAACTCATCTTGGGTTTTCATACTACTCTCATTTGGGATGATAGGCATGTTTCCATCATTTTTAGAATTTCATGAATTGATAATAGTTTTTAAAGGTGATGATGGATTTATTTACATTTTTTAAATTCAATCTCAGTCCCCTCACCTCTCAATCTCCTTCCCAAAATAAATGTTTCATGGAATTGCAGTCATAAGCACTATGCATTTAGTTGGCTCTATGACTATCATGCACAGTCATTGAGTGCATTGGGTTAAGGATTTTGACATGTCCATGGAGGTATGAATATGGTATTTAAATATTTAATACATTCTCATAGTAATAACAATAAATTAAATCCTTTCACTTGTTAGAGGAGAGACTGTGACAGTCAACACAGTCACTCATATTTTCCTGCCATTAACTTGCATGTATAGTTTCTCTCATAAAAGAGAAATCATGCTGAGAGGGAGAATATGAGTTAGATAGGATTATATAAAATTAAGAGAGTATATTTTTAATCTTGGATATAGGTTAAAACCCATTTGAGAGGTTAAATACAATTCACACTACCTAAACACATATTTGTTATATGTACATGAAAATGACCACCTACAGGTGGTGTTAACAGAGAATGAGAATGCTTAGTGGGGAAATTGGAGGATGGTGAATATTTTTTTGAGAGTCCTAGCATGTGGTGAGAGCATAATAAATCTTATTTGTGGTGTGAGATTGACAAAATAAGAATTAAGAACATTTCAAAGACCCAATGACTGTGTTCAGGGATCAAATCCCTAAAATCACAAAATAAAGGTCTGGGCCATTTAGTGAAGGCCATATAACAGAGTTGTCAAAGCTCTTGGTGAATCCTAATGGCTTTGTATTGTAGACTCTATATAGGATAAGAGCTAGGAAAAATATGGAAGGAAGATTAATTAAGGAGGATGGTTGTTGACAAGCCCAAATTTGCCCTTTTATACACTAAACTCAATCAATAACATCTATAGGATTTTGAGTCTTTGAGTGACCTTGTTTTCTAAGTTGGTAGTTTAGACCATGACACCATGATTGAATGGTTTCAAATAGTTTAAAGGAGTAATCATGACCTAATGGGCACTTATAGAGAATGATATGCTATGATTTATCTCCCATGACCACCTATAGGTGTCCCATCATTCAAAATACTCACCTATAGCCAAGCTAAGGAGAGAAATCATAGTCTTGTATGTCAAGGAAGGTAAGAAGACTTGAGGACATGTTTTGAATAAGTTATTAAGAATGGGTCATGATTATATGATTGGAATATTAATTATGGGGATAATAATGACATTTCAATACCTTATTTCCACATAAGGAGGTGGAGACAATACGTACAAATGGCCAAAACTATCCACCTACAGCTAGTTGCAAGGTCTCATAGTCCATAGTGTGATCTTAAGTATGGAGACCTAAAAAAATAGATAATTTTTTTAGATGACATTGATTCCTAAGACCTAATATGGTATATATGTATTGTATGATACATGTTTTAAGGATAAATTCACCTACAAGATCTTATCTGGCTCCAACACAATTGACTAGGTTTGATTGTGATGAACAATCAACAGGTTTGGGGATTGTGAATGTGAAAAGTGCATAATTATAAGAAATATTAATTCAAACCAATGTCAAATTATGTTTTGAAATTATAAATAGGCCTCTATACATGGCCTTTAAACTAAAACATGCAAGTAACCTATAGGTACAGTGCTTTAAAATCAACATAATATGAGATTGTACTCAGTCTTAATTAAATAGAGAGTATGAAGGGTACATGAAAGGTCGTAGTGATTAATTGATATTTTAACACTTCCATAATGATAATGATAGTATCTAAAATCTATTTATAGTATAAAATAAGCATAGAGATCTCTAATGTTGTAATACGCAGTCCATATGATTGAACCCTACATAATCTGCCTTTCCAGGGGTATGTCTTAGATTTTGTAGGATTTTATAGGTTAAATGACATTTAAAAGGATAAAATTTGGTTCATATTGTCTCCATAACTATGATAATCCTCTAAAAAATTCAACTTGTCTTAGTAAACATGGTAAGTACCCTCTATTTTGTCTTAGACAGAGGGTATTTCCTTTTATGCACAAACTAGCAAGTTCTAGAAAGTAGGGTTAAAGGATTAACCAGGAGCTAAATTAAATTTTATAGGAGATTTGAAAAATTATAATCCTTATTAAAAAGGAGAGAACCCAACAAGATGGTCTAAAACACCAAAGTTGTAGTCAGGTATGTTAAGTAGGGTTTAGGCATAAAAACCAAATGGGATACCAATGTCAATTCTAACTTTAGGAGGGAACTATAATGGACTAGGTCATGTTTATATAAGTATAATAGATGTGTATGAGATATTTATATGTTATATAATCCATTAAAATGTCAAGTTTGGACTTTAAGATAACTCAAACCTATAGGAAATGCGAAAAAAGTTTGAGTGGATAAAGTTGAAAGCTCATATCTACCTTGACACATTTCATGTAGAATAAATGGAATATTAAAAGTTATATAGAGTCCAAAACTATCATTTTATATTGATTAAGTTGAGATTTGAACATCAAAACCTTGTGAACAAAGTTTAAGAGGGTAAAATAGGCCTAAACTTGCCTAAACCCTTGGTCATGACCCAATTGAGAAAACAAGGTTGGAAGGATATAAAAATAATATGTAATGGGAATTAAAATGATGTAAAATTATATATGACTCTCCATATATCATTTCCATCCATTTGAGTTGAACCTTATCTGTACAGACAGGGTATAAAATTTCTTTTCTTGACTATTTTATGCATTGTGTAGGTTATATGAGGTTAAAAGAGATGAAAAAAACTTTGGGAGGAAGATTGAAACTTAATATAACTCAATATATTTATTTCATGCTTTATAAAAACTCCTAAGTGTGCCTAACATAGATTTCATCTCAGCTAGTCTGAACTAGCATAGTGAACATGATGGTGAAAGCTGTGAAAACTTCAAGTAGGAGCCTTTTTAATGTGTGCCTAATGATTAAAAGGAAATGGATGATATAGAAACATGTAATCCATTAATTTTTATGTGTTTTCATGAGAAACTAAATCCATTTTGGAATCCAAGTGTACAAAGTGTGTGAAAGAGGAGTTTCTTTGACTACAGGCAATGATGGCTCACTTTCAAAGGAATCTAGGTGATTAGGAATGTAGAAAATGCATGAATAATAACTTATAAAATAATTCCCTCTCATTACAATCATGATAATTATCCCTATTTCGTTTTGGGATGTTCAAATAGGGGTGAATGATGAAGATAGTTTTCTAAGCCAGCAAAGAAAATTTCATGCCACATTTCAAGAGTTTCATGACTTGAGGTGACACTTGTCCTTCCTAAATTTGCATGATCAATTTAAAATTCATTTTTCATTCATATTTAACTCCTCCTATTATCATGAAAAGTGTTCAAGTGACCTTTGGACTTCTATTTTTCCACTTCTCTCTAAAGTTCTATAAGAACTAGCCATTTTAGCTTTTGTAAGATATGCTCCAACTGAGTATGGAAAATCCATACTCATTTGCATACCATGGATCAATAAAGAATAATAATTTTTACCTATTATATGACTATTCATAGTGTTTTCACTTGAGTTATTGATCTTTCTTAGTGATGACTATTATTTCCTTAGCATTGTTGTCTCATGTTTACACCTATTTATAGCTTGAAAGCTCATTCTTACAGGGCATGTGAATTGATATATGAAGTGTAAAGGTTGAGTGATTTAGTATATTTAAATAGTTTCATTCTATGCCTCTTGTATATTTCTCATATTGTAAACATTCATCATTACCTCATAATGAAATAATGATGTGAGAAGATTCAAATTAGAGAAGTGTATGCCTAGTTGGTCTCTTGCTCTTATGTGTGACATGCAAATGGTTGGTAGTAATAAATAAAATTGGTGTATAAAATCATTTAGGATAGTTGAATTTCAGTTTTATATCCCTTTTCCCTTTCAATCATAGGTGTAGTAGTGATCTACAAGTGGTACATCAAGGGAGCTAGCCCTATCTAGAGATTCTCCTCATCCTTAGGCTACCCACAGCCTAGAGGTGTTTCAATTATGTCACTTAGATGAGGAGAGATAAGAAGTATCATCAAAGGGTGAAAACATGAGTGAAAAAAACATGTTTAGATGAATTAGATCATTTTAATGGTATTTGCCTAGTTTGTGTGTTATTGTAGAAAATCATTCTAATTTACAATTTGAACATGATAGTGGTAAAAAATGGATGTCTAATTTTTGCACTTATTTGAAAGTATGTGGTAAGAAATTTTATATGAAGAAAAAAAACTTCAAATTATCAAAATGTTATTTAAAATGATTACTATTACAAGAAGAAATATGCTAATGCTTTTGATAAATTTGCTTGATTTGTAGAAAAACAAGATCGCAAAAATGTCCCAAATAATGTTTGGGATGCCCATGATGCCCTCTCAAGGGTATATATGAAAATTATTTGTGATGAGTGAGCCCTTGAATGAATAAAATGACATGTGTCTTAGTATAATAAGCTAAAAATAGAGTAATTAGAAGAAAACATGATGAAAAATGGACAGAAGAGTAAAAAATAGGCCTCATAGGAAGATGAAATGAGGTAATTTAGGGGTAGGGTTGAAAAACTAAAAATTATAGTTATAAATTGACCCTTAGGGGATGAAAGATATTCATATTCACCCTCCAATTTTGATATTTGAAGATCTATATTTTTTATGCAAGAGGAGTGAAGGAAATGATTCACATTCTGCATCATAGGCACCTTGATGAGTGAGTGTGAGAGTACTACTGATAGGTAGGGAGTAGAGAATCAATAATTAATCTTTTATTTAGTTAATTATTTAATTAATGGCATTTAATTTCACTTAAAAATTATTGTATCAGTGAACTCATTATTTTTATAAAAAAACAATGTGATCACTTATGCAAAGGATCATATCCCCTATCCAATGGTGAGGTCATGATAGATTAAGTAATATTTCCAGAAAAGGTTAGAATTATACAAATGATGAGATCATGCTTGTGAGTGAAAATAAATAAAAATGGTGTAAATAATAATAAAATTATGAGATTTCCCTTTTCGATTGGAAATCACCTAAAATGGCAAACTTGCACCAAATAGTGGGATTATCCTACCAATTAGTGAGAATGCCTTACTAGATAGTGAAATCGATAAAAAATAAGAAATAATGGAAAAAGAAATAGAGATAGTGATAGGAATGTCCTATAAAAATGTAGGATAGCCCTAAAAAATAATGATATCATCAAAGTGAATGGTGAACTTACCCAAAGGTAAATGGATGTATTTATAAGAAGAGAATAAATAGGCTAGAATAGTGAATGGTTAAGTCTAAAAAAAGAAACTAAAGTGGTCTAATATAAAGCATATGAAAATATAAAAAAATATATGAAGTAAATTTTGACATGTTTATGATATGCATGAGAAAGTGGAGGTCATGATAGTGCATGAGTGATAGTCATAGGTACTACACCATTATGGCATTTGGATCGAGGAGATGGATACATTCACAAAGATTGTGGGGCTACTTCAAGCAACATGGATTTTAGTGATTCAAGATAACATACCCTACTTGTCATCACTAGTCAAGTGTTGGCATTCTAAGACATCTACCTTCCACCTTCTAATAATAGAAACCATGGTGACCCTCAAGGATGTGTGGAAGATTATGTAGCTTCTCATTTGCTGATCCAAGATCTAGTGGATGTGGCATAGTAGGCTAGCCATGTTAGAGGATTTGATTGGTATCACATACATTATGATTGAGGGTGATTCCATTGATATTGATGACATAAATAAGCTAAAATTCCCATTGGATGTAATCCCAACAGGGGGTGGAAATGGAATAGTGGTAGAAACCCTACAAGGGGATATAAGATAGGGACAAACATTTATATAAGTATAGTTCTAGGGATGGGATCCTCCTTTACCACCACCAAAGGTGTCAATGCCTAGAGAGGTGGTGATATTGATGGTGATTATTAATGACCTCTTATTACCTGACAAAAGAAGTTGGTTCTTCTAAATTGTCTTGATAAGAGTGGTATGAGACATGTTAGATTCAATTGCATGTTTTACATGGGTTTCAAATGGTATTGGCATATTTGTATCGATATATTCACAGGGTATCCTATTGGATTGTAAAGAGCATTGGGCCTAGTACATTGTTGAAAGTATGAGCTTGGGAGCATATTGTCATTGAGCAATCAATTTTTTAAAGGTTACAATAAGTCACCTAGGACCCATTGGCATTTGGTTGGTATTAAATAGGAGGTGAAATTTGAGGAAGTAAAGGGGATTTATACTACTTTTGATGCTCAACATAGATGAGATATTAAATATGGTATCTATATAGCATCCTTATATTACAGTATAATTTGGTTGGATAGAGGATAGATTCATGACTTGACATATTATTACTCCATATTATACCATAGGGCACCATGATTTTATAGTGGAGTAGTATAGGCCTGATCAGGTGTAGTGATAGTTTACGTTTTAGTAGGATATGCCTAATGGACGACATTATTTTGCATATGTCACATGAGAGACTAGGGAGTGGAGACCACCCATCCATAAGACAGAGGTAATCAAAAGATATATATCCATTCATATAATGGTATGGGAATACATATGAGGCATAGTAGACATCGAGGTTACATACACCTATGAAAAATGGTGGGATGGTTATAGGCCTACATGGTTAACATGACCATAGCCTCAATAGAGAAGACATCAATAGAGGAGGTTTAGGTAGAGGCAGTGACTAGTTTAGGGTCCCACACAAGTACAAGAATAGGTATGGGTATAGGTCCTAGTACAATAGATTGCACCAAAATTCCTCCATAATATATTTTACAACATCTTTTACATTTTCCTATGTAACATATTGCACATTAAGAACTATAGATACGTATGTAGTAGGTTGCATTATAGGTATTATAGACCCTGGGTGCATAGTTTGGACATGTGGTATTGTATTTATGATCAGACACTCAGGATAGCTAGCATGGGAATATGTATAGAGATGGATGGTAGGGTCCTCCATTAGATATAGATATGATAGATTTTATATTTGAGGGTTATAGGCTGAGTACAAATGAGATAGGTCCTTTAAGGACTATTAGATCAATAGAGGATCAAGCCCTTATAGACAAACTACAGAGGGAGATTAATTATAGAGTAAAAGAGATTACATGTCTTAAGCTAAGTGAAGTAGAGATATGAGATAATATAGACAAAAACCAACGGGATACTATGAGGATATAGGGTATTATCATAGATCGAGATATAGATATTATGGAATTGAGAGGGTAAGTTGCCTAGTTAAACACCCTTTAGGTCTAATTCATGATGTAAGATGCAAAGCTTATGACTAATCAATGACTGGGATGGGCCCACATAAAGCCATAATAAGCTCATGTAGATGTATTAAGGATCCATGGGGAGTGAGATGAGGCATGACATATTTTATCTTTGGGGATTGGCCAAGTCACTAGCTAACATGGTAAAATCCAAGGATGATGCCCTATAGGTGAAGGATGATACCCTAAAACCAAAGTATGGGGTAACCTACTACTAGAGTCTATAAAATTTAGTCATGTTAGTAGAGGGTATGGATCCTTCCTTTATAGTGTAAACTTAAAGCTAGATCACTAGCCACACTAATAGATCATACCATATGACAACCTCAAATAGATTAGTGGCACAACTTGCACCACAAGAAAGAGTGATGGGGTTACCAACATAACATCTACCATCACTAAGTACATGGAAATTATATTATCAGAGTCCTCTAAAAGATGGATAGATTCAGATCTGACACCTTGATTATATCTTCACATTTTTATATGTATGATATGTATCTATTCTCATGATGTATACAAATTTATGTTGAGTTATATATGACATTTATTTCCTTTATTATATGTTGTGCATGGAATTTTATTTTCCCTTTGTATATGTGATGCCACTTCTTCTTTTTTTTTAATGTTAGATGTATATGTTTGAGTATAATTAATATGTTAATGCTTATTATTTTACCATGATTTTTTTATCTTTCTCTCTAGTTGATATTTCACCTATGTTTATTTTAGATAGCAAATGTGAGTAAATGGGATAATGAGATACTATTTGCTTCGTTAATGTGATATGTAGTATGACTAGTTGTTATTTACTTATTTTAGAGATGCACACCCTTAATTAACATAAGGATAACCATGTTTATTCAAATGTTGTCATATGATCATGATTGTGGAAAATTGAATGACATCTTGATTATGCATGTGATAGATAGATCATTCTTATAGAGATGATCTCGACACAACATTGTGTATAAATTTTAAGCATTTGGTTTTTAATTTTGAAAATGATAGACTACATCATAAGTATGAATATATTATGATAATTTTTTTTGTCAATTTATTATGAATAGTTAGATGCAAATACTTAGAACTTGAGATCATGATATGGAACATCAATACCTAGGTAGAAAACATGATGCATTAAACAAAGATAGACAAAAAACCATTTGAACATAAATATAAGACACTCAAGGTCAAGATATGAAGAATTAATAATTAAGTGTAAAACATGTTATACTAAATTTTTTTAAAAAAAATCAAGCTCTAGAAAACATACAAACCAAACACATAGAAACACAACAAAAAAAGTAATAAGCAATTTGATTAATCAAAAAATTGTGAATGTGTGATTAAGAAGGCATTATATCCAAAAAATTTACTCATAAGGAAAATTTAAATGGATAGTATGATTATATTATTTAATTATAGAGGGGGAATATAAGAATAAGGAAGGGCTAGGCAAACTACCTCTAGATGCCCAATGCAAATGGACACTGCCTACATAGTCCATATGAACCTTAGGTCAAATTTAGTTCTTCCAAGAATTGGGAAAGAAGAAAAGTGATGAAAAATAGAGAAATTATTTTGTATAGGAAAAATATGAATGAATCATAAAACAACAATATCATAAGACTAGTTTGCTTGTAAAAGATCAAGATCATAAGATAAAGGTTGCTCATAAAATGAAGAGTGTATGCAATCAAAAATGCATCATGTTAATAAATCAATCCTAGATAAGATGGGATAGAGCACACATACGCTTTTGATTAAGGAGCATAAAACTATTAATCGAGAGCATGACCAATGTGAGGATCCATTAGACCCAATTAGGGGATCACTTGTCACAACACATCATGTGAGATGGGGTTCCAAAGCCTATAGTATAACACAATTGCATAACAACCCTAAAAGATTTCTATGATTTAATATTTCACTAATATAATAACAAGAAAATTAAATCTAATCTAGTTCATACCACAGCTTATGGCACAAAATGGGGTTTAGTAAATCAAAGTAATCAAAACATGTATAGGGAACTTCAAATAAAGTAAGTATGAGTAACACCCTAATACATGGAAGATGAAGAGTAATATTATTCAATCCAACACTTATGCTACTTCTATCTACTAAAAGAGATGAGAAACAAAGTTAGAATATACTTAATTGAATTTGAAAATGTCAAGACTCAATATCTCCCTCAACCAAAGGGGCTTCACAAGAGGTTTTTTGGTTCGTAAGGATCACTTTTTAAGGATAAAACATCCAAGACCTATCCACAAGACTAGATTATACAAAATAAAAAACTAAGCTAAGTATCCTCAAGTAGAATGGTGGAAGAATAGATTATGAAGAAGCACAAGTGAATAATAACTCTTAATTATATATTCTAATAATGATCGAAATGACCTTGTATATATAGGATAAACTTACCCTAAAATCATTCAAGAATGTCAAGTGTGCTAGGTCAACCTAGTCAACCTAACACATTTTCAAGCTAACTCACTAGGTCTATGCTAGGGCGATTTAGAGGTCAATAAACCAAATGAGAGAAATTTTTTGTAAACTATACTAGGTCAAGCAAGTCAATGTAGTACATTAAACAGGTCAAAAGGATGAAAATAAGGAAATGAAGGATGGAAAGATGAAAAATAATAGAAGACTATGCAAGGGAGGAGAAACAACTTAGGAAAAGGTTTTAGGAACTAGTTGGATTGGTAATAATGTGGCGAAAATTGACAACAATCATCTGAAGTACCAAAGGTCTACCCACCCCTTTCTTGGTGCACCCCTTAGGGTGTGCAGTCAAAGATATTGAGTCTCGACGAGTTCATATAAGATGTAAAGCATTAGTAATCAATAAAAGTGTGAAAATATTATGTGTATACATATGCCCCACTTGAAGCTCATCATGTGTCCTTACGGTGTAATAGGGGATGGTGCTTTGAGAAAGAGCATAAGGACACACACAACACTGATGCTAAAAAAAATTATATTATTTTAAAAGCATAAAATAACTGAAAGTAAATGACTAAAAGGGAAACTAATCTAAAAAATTAAATAACTAAAAAGTAAATGCAATGCATACTTTGACTTACCTTTATCATGAGATGGTTATCAAATGTGTTGTTAGTTTTGATTGTGGAGGGCACAAATACTACTTTTGACAAAACCAAGAATACAAAACTAAAGAATAAAAACAAAAAAAATGTAATAAAAGCCAAGATAGATGGTGCTATGAGGATGGGATGTACTTAGTAAATTTGGCAAGATGGGGTGACAAACACTATGTTATACCAAATGACCAAGTCAAAAAACAAGAGTAAATCAGGTAACTAAAAAACCAAGGCTATTAAAGATTGAGAAACTCAGACAAGCTATCCTTAAGTAAGAAAGGCAAACTCACCAAATCAAACCAAGAATACACGTCAAACAAGATGGAAATGAAAAAGAAAAAGAAATGGAAAAAGACTAACTAGAAAGAAAAAAGGTAAACAACATTGATGAGTGAGAAGTAACAAACCACATCTCAATCATCAATATAAAAAGTTGCATAAAAAGGGAAAACAAAATTGATGAGTGAGCAGTAATAATTCAAATCTCACTCAACAATGGAAAAAGGGTACAAACTTAGGTATCCGTAACAACAAGACAACAAAATCATGATAAATGGTAAAAGGAAGGTAAAGTAAGTTTAGTAAATGTAAAATAATGGTGTAAATAAAGTGATCCAAAATTACTCAAACATGTTTCGATCTAAGGATAGATAAAACTAAAGCAAAGTAGTGCTAGCATGTTTTTAAGAGATTAAGAAGAAGGAATTAGAAGAAGAGGGAAAATAAATTTGGAATCACAATTTATCTATCAAGGGGGGAAAATGAAATGGGTGGAAGGGAGAATGAAGGAAAACCAAGGTAGAGGAAATCTTTATTGAAGTCAAGACACTCAAATTAGGTTTGTCAAAACAAAGGACTTTCAACCTTAAGAACTATGAAGAAATTATCTTAGTGACACAAGTCTTAGGTAAACAAATGGAGTATATAGATCATCCCATGAAAGCTATATGCATGAAAATTAAAATGGAACTACCTCCCCATGACATGTTCCCCACTCTTCAGGACCCCTTATAGAGACATTAACCTATTGTGAAGATAGGGTACTTGTATGATAAAGTAGGTAGCACCATAAAAGTTTTTTTAAAAATCCCCTATTCTAATCTATTGGCCTACCATACCCCAAAGGAATTCAGCTCTATGTGAATCTGACTGTGGTGTTTGAGCTTTGATTGGAGATAAGAGGTATGTTTGTAATCACATATTTTGGTGTGAATTTGACTTTTGAGATTTGTATTTTTCCTTTTAAATATCATTGCCTTTTGTGTTCAAATGGTTTGTCTTTAGATTTATTTTAATGGTTTTTTCTAGATTCCTCCTCCTTATAGATTTGGAAGACCAAACATGGGTGTTAAAGATGACTTTCATTTGAAAACTTGGGACAAGGTTGCTAAGAGAGAGAAACTTAAAAGATCATGTGGTTTAAGAGTCTCATAAATCTAAGTGAAATAAAAGTTCTATCTTGACTTTAACCTTATTTTATCCAATGTGGAGATGAAAGGAAGGGAAAATCAAGAGGAATGACATATGGAATAATTTGAATTACTTAAAATCTCAAAAAATGTGACAAAGGGAACATAGGGATAAAATGATAGTAAAGTGTGATTCCTTATCATAAGAAAGAGGGAAGTGAATGAAAACTTGCTAACATAGATTGTTTAAAAATTATATCTAACAAAAGAAGTGAAAGCTAAAATTAAGAACAAGGATCAAGAACATGAAAAAAATGGCAATTTTATGAAGAGGGTCAGGTCCTATCCATGGTCTTACAAAGCAACTCATTAAAGAGAGACCCACGAGGGTGATAATAAGCAAAAATAAAGGGGGCATTTTGACAAGGTACCTCACAAAGAAAAACCCAAATGATGCCAAAACAACATTGGTAGGTAACAAAAAGATAGAGAAGATGATTTAAAAATGGTGGTTTTATGAGGGATGTCGGGTCATATCCACGGTCTTACAAAGCAACTCACAAAAGAAAACCCAAGGGGTGTGAAAAACAAGTGAAAATTCAAGAAAAGAAGGAAGACTAAGGTACATTAAAAAACCAAAAGACCAAAAGGGATGATTAAAGGTTTGTGAAAGGAAGGAAACTACTACAAAGGGAGAGAACTATGCTTAAGTAACCTACAATTTTTTTAAAAAAGATATAGATAAAAAACATGAAAAGAAGGAAATGTTTAGGAAAAGTACTTTTTAAGGAATTAAGAATTGGTGGGTTCTTTGAAAACATGTCCTTTATTAGTTTGAAGATAGTAAGTGCTTAGACTAAGAATGTCTTTAACTAAATATGAACTTCACCATTTTTGGGCATATTTTCCTTCTTTGTCATGGGTGTAATATAGTTTAAGGACAAGATCACCAAACATTAAATGTACACATTTTAAAATGTTTGTTATATTATCAGGAGATGAGAGCCTTGTATTGGTGGTTATGTGGTAATGCAGAAAGATGACATTCATCAAGAAGATCATGGGCATGAAGGTGAGCTTCATATAATTCTTCACCAGGAATAATGCCATGAAGAGATATACGAAGAGAGGGAAGCTCAATTTCTAAAAGGAGAACCAACTCAGAAACATAAACTAATGAAAATGGAGTTTCCCCAGTGGCAATATGAATTCTAGTCCAATAGGCCTAAAGTGCATGGTAAAGATGAATCTGCCAATCCATGTGGGTTTCATGAATTAGATTTTGGAGAATTTTGTTGAGAATTTTATTGGTGGCCTCAGCTTGACCATTAAATTCTATAAGGTAAGGCATGGAAAACTTGTGATTGATCTTAAATTTGGTACAAAGTTGTTTAACATGTTTATTTTTGAAAGTAACACCATTATTTGAAATGATGGTGTGAGGAATGTTAATGTGGAAAATTTGGTTAAGAATGAATTTGGATATGGTAGGACTAATAACATTAACAAGGGGCATGGATTCTACCCACTTGGTAAAGTACTCAGTAATAGTGATGATAAAAATGTGCCCATCTTGGGAATGAGGAAGTTTACCAATGAGATCAAATCCCCATATGGAAAATGGCCAAGGAGATTTGATAGTTTGAATCTTGATAGGAGGTGAATGGATAAGATCACTATGAAGCTAACAAGGATTGAACTTCTTAGCGAATTAAATTTCATCCTTTTCAAGAGTAGTCCAAAAGTAACCCATACATAGGCATTTTCATGTTGTAGCATATCTAATATAGTGACCATCATAAATGCCCCCATGTGCTTATTCAAGAAGAGGAGGGACCTCATCTTATATAACACAACAGAGAAAGGTACCCCATGTGCTTATTCAAGAAAGGATAGTAAAAGATGTTATGTCAAAATACATACTTGAAAGCTTTATTATGAATGCATATCTTTTCACAAGAATCTAGATCAAGGGGATGAGTTTGATGTTCTAAGTATTGAATGATATCTTGATACCAAGGGCTTTATCGAATAGTCAAAACCTTGATGTGATAGATAAGTGAATCAGGTGGTTTGGTAGATGATGTGGATTTTATGATTTGAATAATAAAGGATCAAAAATAACTTGATGAGGATGAAAGTGAGATGCTGAAGAAGTAAGATCATCAGTAATGGAATTTTGGTGTCAAGGAATAGGCTCGATAGTGAAAGAGATAAAGTAATTATCAAGAGTGGTTACAATTTGATGATAGGTGATAAGGTTTTCAATTTTACATCGATAATCACCATTAACTTGATGAAAAATGAGTTGAGAATCTCATAAAGCATGGAGATATTAGATGTCTAGATCAAGAGTAGCTCTCATGCCTAAGATAAGGGCTTCATATTTAGCCATATTGTTGGTGACATCAAAGGTGAAGTGAAAATCTAAAAGAATGATCTTATCAAGAGGACTAGTGAGAATGAAACCTGCCCCAAATCCTTTAAGGAATTTAATACCATCAAAGTGGAGGGTCCAATTATCTTCATGTAAGTCAACATTAACTTTTGGGAGATCCTCAATAACTACCTTTGGTTTAGTAGTACCGAAGGGATGGGAAGATTCTTCAATATTATTGGCTTCAAGATTAGAAATAAAGATATGAAAATAATCTTTAAGGGATATATCTTGATTAAGACCTTTAATGAAAAGGATGTTATCATCAAGAATATCATCTTGAAGCGAAGAAGTGGTCGGAATGGAGCTGCAACAAGCTGGTCAATAATGACTTGCCCTTTAACATCTTTTTGTGTGATAATGTAGAGATCGAATTCCATAAGTAAAACCATCCATTTTCCAATTTTGTCTCTAGGAAGAAAGGCAAGAAAAAACAAAGGGGTTTAGATTGAATGATGACATAAGTAGTATGGTAAATCCTATAATGATGAATCTTTTCAACTGCAAAATAGATAGTGAGGTAATCATGCTCAACTTTAGTATAATATGTCTCATAATCAAGGAGGTGTTAGATAATGTAGTAAGTAGCATAATATCTTCCTATATCATCTTATTGGGAAAGAATTTCCCCAACTAAAATAGGTGTGGAAGAAGTATAGAGAATCAAAGGTTTATCATTGGAAGGTGCACGAAGTGTAGGTGGATGAAGTAATGACTCTTTTATATTATCAAAGGATTTTTGACATGGATTTGTCCATTATAAAGATGTATATTTATTGAGAATGGAATTGACAGAGTAAATGTGATAAGCCATTTCAGGGATAAATTGTCTAATTTCCCTAAGTTTTCCTAAATAAGTTCAAATATCAGGAATAAATCAAGGAATGGGCATGTTAACAATAACACTAATTTTGGTTGGGTCACCATCGATGCCATGGAGAGAGAATTAAAATCCTAAAAATTGAATATATGTGATTCCAAAAACACATTTGAAAGGATTAAATCTAACTTTATATTTAAGGAGACGGTCGAATATGATAGCAAGATCAAAAATATGGTTCTTACAATGTTTAGATTTAGCAATTAGATCATTCAAAAAAGTTTCAACAATTTTATAGATGAGATCATGAAATATGTGAGTCATAGCACATTGGTAGGTAGCTCCAACATTTTTAAGGTTGAAGGCATTTTGACGTAACAATAGGTTCCCCATTCTGTGATGAAAGTAGTCTTATGTTTGTCTTCAAGAGCAATGCGAATCTGATTGTATCTCAAGAAGCCATCCATAAGAGAAAACATTTTGTAACCAACCATGGAGTCAATGATGGAATATATTGAAGGTAAGGGAAATTTTTCCTTAGGACAAAAAAGATTAAGGTTACAAACAATAATACAAATGCAGATGATCATAATGACCTTCTGAATGGGAACAATGTTTGAAACCCATTCAGAATAATCCACTCGTTTAATGAATTTAGCATCTAGTAGTTTTATGATTTCCTTATGACATAAATCAATAACTTTAGGTGGTAATTTGTGTTATTTTTTGATGCACTAACTTAGTATTAGGATAAGTGATTTTTTTATGAACCATAATACTAGGGTCAATGCTAGGCATGTCTTGGTAGGACCAAGAAAATACCTCTTGATATTTATCAAAGAATAAGTTAAAGTTCTCATGCTCAGATGGTGAGAGTTCTTAAGAAATTATGATTGGTTGAGGATAAGATGGGGTACCATATTTGATATGATTTGTTTCTTTGATAAGTATGGCATTTTCATCTTGAAAATGGTAAGGTGCATTAGGCAAGGTTGAAATTGGATTTGTTTTAGGATCAATGCTAGTGAAAATTTTGTTAAAGAAAAGATTTTTATTATTGAAATTTCCAAGTTTATGATGTTGCCAAGGAATTTAAGGTTCCTGAGCATGAAGTAACTCAATAATATCTTCATCACTAGGTAAGGTAGGAAGAGGACCATAATATTCAACATCTACTTCAAGGTATATAATTTTATTGCCATGGTGATCATATTCATAATGAATCTAATAGACATTGGTTGCCTTGGCATCTAGTGTAATTTTGAAGTAGATGAAGAGGATGGATTAGAAGAGACATGAGTGTTGATAGATTCAATGATGGCAAAAGAATTTGAAGAAATTATAGGATCCATAGGAGGTAGAGAAGATGAAGGAACATCTGTAGGTTTTGAACATGTAAATTGTTCTACCACCCAAGGAGTATTGATAAGTGGAGAATTGGTGGGAGGTACATGACCATCAAGATCTAAGTCATGATGTGTAGATATGATATGTGCATCCTGATTGAAGGCATGAATTTGGGCTAAAATATTTTGATAGTGATGGACATCCAAATATCTTGAGTGAGTTTGGGCCATGATATAATTGTCATCATATGTTGGAGAAATCATACATGCTTGAGAATCGGGGGAGTTTCAAAAGGTGAAATCATAATGTTGTTAAATATACGAGGGGACATGGTGAGAAGATCTTGGAATAATTTATCCACTCCAAAATAATTACAAGTGAAGGCATATTCAAGTAAATATGGCTCTTGAACATTGAATGGAGAGGGAAAATTAGTAATCTCATCCATGATAGGAATAATATGATCTTGGGGTAAGAGAGAAGGAGGAAGCCGATATGTAATATATGGAGGTAGATTCTCCATATTACAAGTGTGATGAAAATAATTGGCTCATCATCATCAAAATCTACAAGAGTAACTTGAAGATTAGGATTCATGTTGATGAACTTAGGTAAAGGAGAACTATTGATTTTTAAAATTGTAAGAATTTGATATTGAGGCTTAGGATTGGGAAGCTGGATGCATCATGGGTTAGGATCAGCTTCATGTTTGTAACATTTTTTGTTATATAAGAATTTAATACACTGACTACCAAAAGAGGTGATGTCCCTCATTCGATGAGTCTTTAGACAACCAAGAGGAATGTTATAGGATAAAGGAAGATCAAGGACCATAAGATTAGTTCTAACATTCTTAGGTCCAATAGTCAATAAAATCCAAATGCATCCAAGTGGCTTTGATTAGTCTTATCAAATCCATGACAAAAAGATGGGTTTGTTTATGATGATATTTGTGATAACCAGGTTGTTGAATGAGCCATAAGGATGTGACATTAATACCATAACCTTCGTCAACTAGAACTTTTTGGATAAGGGTGGTGTTAATGGCTACTTTTATAAAGAGAGATGGATCATCTTTGTGAAAAATAATTTCATCATTGATCATGTCCTCTTCAAGAAATTCAATGGAAGGCTTGGAAAAAGGACACATAATCTCAATGGTATTGACATTAATTGGTTGAGAATCAATAGAAGGTGGTTCTTCATCTATGAAATATGGATATTAAATTTCTTGAAGTTGTTATATAATAAATTTATGATGATAAGGTGAAGTGTGGACCAAATACATAAGAAAAATCTTACAAGCCATAGAGTTGAGTTATTCAAGAAAATTCCAATGTGATTTAGAAGAACCAACATGAAGTTTAGAAGGGAAATTAGATTTAAGAGGTGTATATGTGGTGGGAGGATCAGAAGAAGGAAGTTATTCCTCAGGGGCTTTTGAATCATCATGAGTGGTAGTGATATCTTTAACGAATTGTTCCTCTAAATATGGTTTCTTAGGCTTGGTAACATGACCTTTATGAGTTAGTTTAATTTGATAATTAACCTTAGAAGCATTAACATATTGGGAGTTATTATAATATAGGTCATAAAAATCATCAATAGAAAAAACATCCTTGACACTTGATTAATTATTTTTTGAAGAAGATTTTTGAGTATTAGAAGTAGAAGCTTTAAAGTTTTATCATTTTTGAGATGCGGTAGCATACTCTTGATGATGAAGTTTTATCATAAAATCATGGTTGAATGAGTCACGAAGAATATAATAAACAACACACTTAGTGATCCCTCTACAAGATTCATGAGAATGCCCAATGTTGGCATGGAACCAGTAGAATATATTGGGATCATACCACTTAGGAGGAGCATTGGGATAAATGAAAGGCTTCTAGGGAAATAAAAATTGTTTCATTTATTGAATTGAAAGAGGTGTATGTGATGGTAAAGGAACATCAGATTTGAAAACTCCAGGTTTGGTTTGGGAAGTATTGCTAGTGATAGCATTAGATGTTTGAAAATATCCTTTAAGAAGGCTATGATTGGGATCAAATTTCTTCATAAAAAAGTCTTGACATTTAGATTGGTCAAGAGCTTCATTAAGAGTTTGAGGAGCAAAGGTTCAAACCTTGTATTGAAGAGTGGGAGTAAGAGAGGTAATAAAGAGTTTGAATAAATTATCGTCAGTCATATTATGATCAACTTTATGAGCTAAAGATTTCCATCTTTTAATAAAGTCATCAGTTGATTCATTAGGAGGTTGTTTAGCATTTATGATATGACTAAGACAATTTTTAGGAAGATCATTATGTTGAAACTCTTTAACCAAAGGATTAACCAAATCTTCAAGTTGCCAAATAGAATGTTGAGGAAGTTGATTATACCATTCTAATACATCACCAGTGAAAGTTTTGACTAATAGTTTAGTCATGGCAAATGTATTAGTTTGGATCCACTCTTTGTAAAGGTTACCAAAGGCTTTAAGGAATGAAGTAGGGTCTTTAGTCCCATCATATTTGATAGGTAGAGTTATGTTACCAATATTGATGGACATAATGAAGGGAGCTAAAGGCTCATTCTTAATGGTTTGAAGCATCTTGTTATTCATTATGGGTTGAGGAATAACATTGATTGAGGCATCCCTAAGAGGTTGACGAATATAATTAGGATTAGCTTGAGTATTAATAGTTGGAGGTTGATTAGTTACATTGATTAAATGTTATTGAAGTTGCATCATTTGGTTGGTATTAGAGTTTTGCATGATGTTCACTTGCTGAATGACTTGTACTAAGAGTTGGGTTGTATTAGGAGGTTGGTTAGTGTTTGTTGGACCACTCCCTAAATTAGTGTTAGGGTGAGGGTTATTAGAAGAAGGGTTATTAGTGGAATTATTAAAGAGATTTGCATCAATCACTCCCACATTGGTTTGGAGATTTTGAGAAGTGTCTTCATAAGTATGGAAAGGATTGGATCCATCAAATTCATCTTGAGATGTCATTTGCACCATGTTATAGTTCATAGATGGAGGAGAAGAAGGGCCCCAAAAGTAGTGGTTCTCTTGGGAGGGAAATAGAGGAAGAAATGAACATCTCATATAGTAACTAAATGGATTTAGGGGTTCCAAAAAGATTCTAATAGGAGACCTCATTCTGATTGAAGAGAGATGAATAGGATACAAAATTGGAGAAATGGGAAATTAGATTGAAAAATACGAAAAGTAGGAAATAAAACTAGGTCAACTAGATTGACCTAGTACATAAAACATGGCTTGTAGACTATACTAGGTCAATCAAGTTGATCCAGTGCAATACATAGAAGCCAAAAAAATTAAACGTTCGACTAGGTCAACCTAGTATAGTAAACATGGAAGAGGAAAATATTGATAAAAATCTTGGAAATGAAACAAGACAATTTGTAGCTAATCTATGAAAGTAAGTGCAAAAAATAAACCCATAATCAATTGAATTAATGTTGGCCAATCAAATTGATGCACATAAAGCAAAATATTTCACTAGTGCTTGATAATGCAATATTTTACACACATAATTGATCAAAGAGCAAGCAAACAACTTGAATGTAAAGATAGCTACTTGGTCAACCTAGAATGTTGATTAGATTATTAAGAATTGTTTTAAATGTAAAGGGAGATTGGCTATAAGCAAGGTATTAAATAATAATCTAAGGATGGTTTCAGGTAAGTTTAAGATGAAAGGGACTATAATGAAAATGATACAAGCTTGGTATTGGGGCTTACCCCCTCACTTCACACACCACAACAATAAGGGTAACAGGTGCTTAGCCAAAATATACTATTAACCATGCTTTGTACTTGATCAGAGCATCAAGTCATCTTCCCCTTTGGTGATGAAATCCAAGTAGGTTGGCTTGGATAGTCAAATGCTTAAATGCTTATTGATGTTTATGTGGTTTGGCTATGTGTGAAAAATAATAGAAATAGTGAAACTAAGTGATTAATTGAAAATCCCCTAATTAGAATATGTGAAATATTTTAAGCATACAAACAATTGAAAATAAAGATGTGGTTAACATATATGGTTAATTCCAACTTTAAAACAAGGTATAGTTGAGAAACTATATACATAATCATACAAAATAGGGTCAAACCTATACTATGCAAGTAAAGTCTAAAAATGAACTAGGTCGGTCAGGTTGACCTTGTTATTTCAAAAAACATAGAACATAAAACTAGGTCCATAGGGTCAACCTAGTTGACTGTATAGGGGTAGTTTTGAAGACTACAAACTATGAAAGGAAAGTACATAAATAGAAAGATATAGAGAAATAAAAACTAACCTAAATGGTTTAGAGATGAAAAAAGGAGAAGATTATTGATCAAGAACCTTGGAAAAAAATATCAAACACCTATAGACTGGGTCTAGATGGTCGATCAAGAAATATAAGAACTTCCTAAAAAAGTGCTAAAAATGCACTAGGTCAACTTGGTCGACCTAGTAGGTTGAACAAGAAGTCTAAAAACTTGAAAAAATTGTACTAGGTTGAGTTGGTTGATCCAGTTATCTAAACAAAGTTTTATAAGTTTTGAAACCTATAATGGGTCAAGCTAGTCGAGCCAGTTACCCGTTCCTATAAACCTATGCACAGAGATAAATAACTAGGTCAATAGGTTTAAACTAGCATAATAAAGATATGATAAAAATAATGATGACTATAAATTAAATAAGTGAAAGAAATATTGTAAGGGTTTATTTCACATTGGGTTCACGAGAATGTATGCAATCAAAAATGAATCATTTTCATAAATCAATCCTGGATTGAATTGGATAGAGCACACCTACACTTCCAATTGGGGAGCATACAATTATTGAGAAAGAGCATGACCAATATGAGGATCCACTAGATTCGATTAGGGAATCACTTGTCACAACACACCATGTGAGATAGGGTTTCAAAGCCTATAGTCTAACACAATCACATAACAACTTTAAAAGAGTCCTATGATTTAATATTTCACTAATGTAATAACATGAAAAGTAAATTTAATCTAGTTCACACCAAATCTTGTGGCACAAAGTGGGGGTTAGTAAATCAAAGCAATCAAATCATGTATAGGGAACTTCAAATAAAGTAAGTATGAGTAACACCCTAATACATGGAATATGAAGAGTAATATTATTCAAGCCAACACTTATGCTACTTCTATCTACTAAAAGAGAGGAGAACAAAGTTAGAATATACTTACCTGAATGTGAACCCATCGAGTCTCAATCTCTCCTTTGGCCAAAGGGGCTTCCTAAGAGGTTTTTATGCTTCATAAGAATCACTTTTTTAGGATAAAGCATCCAAGACCTATCCATAAGACTAGATTCTCCAAAATAAAAAACCTAAGCTAATTCTCCTCAAGTAGAATGGTGGAAGAGCAAATTGTGAAGAAGTGTGAGCGAATGATAAATATTGATTACATATTCTAATAATTACCAAAATGACCTTGTATATATAGGATAGAGTTACCTTAAAATCATTCAAGAATGTTGACTATGCTAGGCCGACCTAACTGACCTAGCACATTTTTGGGCTAACTCACTAGGTCTATGTTAGGTCAGCTAGGAGGTCAACAAACCAAAAGGGAGAAAATGTCCACAAATTGTACTAGGTCAATCAGGTTGACCTAGTATGCTAAATAGGTCAAAAGGGTGCCAAGCAAGGAAATGAAGGATGAAAAGAGGAAAAATACTAGAAGACTATGCAAGGGAGGAGAAACAACTTAGGAAAAGGTTTTAAGAACTATTTGGATTGGTAATAATGTGGCAAAAAGGGACAACAATACTGTGAAGCACCAAAGGTTTGGCCACCCTTTTCTTGGTGCACCCATTAAGGTGTGCAGTCAGACATATTGAGTCTTGATGGGTTCCTACAAGATGTAAAGCGTCAGTAATCAATAAAATTTTGAAAGTATTATGCATAAATAGAGAGAGTGTATGACACAGGTTACTCATAAAATGTCAAGAGTGTAAGACAAAGGTTGTTCAAAAAATGGTGAGAGCATAAGACACCATGATAGAAAAAGAGGATGATGATAACAAGGATAAATAGGAATAAAAGATGAGTATTCACTCATGCAATAATCACAAATTTCTTAGTTCTCAGATAATGAAAGATGAATGAGAAGAATGATTATGGTGGCCAAACTACCCCACGATATGCCATGTATCCAAGTGCTACCTACATAGTCCATTGGTACCTCAAGACGATGTAGTTATCCTAGAAAATGGGAACAAAAATGAAGAAGAGATAATGATGAACAAGACTAATAGGTAAACCCACACAGTAACTAGACATATAACAAATGTAGTTCTAACATGTTTATTTATGTTTTGGATATTTTACAATGTTTTTAGGATTTTTGGAATAAGGGACATAAAGGGAATATAATAAAATGTACAATGAACTATATATCAAAAGAAAAATAACCTTAGGTAGTGGCTCAAAAAATATCTAAACCTAATGCAACAATATTGCCATGAACCAACATCAAGACCTAAAGCAAAGGGAATCCTAGGCAATAAAAAATACAAATAGGAAGGCACACAATATGATAAATAATGGGGTAATATTTAGAATAAGAAAATATAATTCATCCCAAGGAACTTCTAAACAAGAAAACCATATTGAAGTACCTTGATACACTTGTTTGCAAAGAGGCTATTGAGGTGGATCAATCTGAAATGCTTTTGGAAATGCTCTATGAATATGTGTGTTGAAATTGTTAGTTAAAATCAAGATCATGATGGTAATAGGAATAAGAACAAGGACAAGACTGGACAAGGTAATGGAAAATAGAGGAAAGGTCAAATGGATGGATGGGAAATAGATTCCCCAAGCAAGGGATCTCATAAACAATGTTCAATCAAGTCAAACATAGAAACTCTTGAGATGTAAAATGTTCATAGGATCCTCTAACTCTTGATCATATAGTGTAGCAATATTGTATACCCCAAAACCATAATTTGTAGAAATAATGTATGGACCCAGCCAATTGGCCTCAAACTTGCCTTCCTTTTTATGCTCAATGTTTGTATTGTTCTAATTTTATCTCAATACTAAATCACCAACTCCAAAATCTATAGAAAAAATATTTTTGTTGTAACTAAGAAATAGCCAATTTTGATAGGATCTCAAATTTTTTACTATAGTTAGCCATTTCTCATATGAGATCTTTGACTCTTGAAATTTGTTGACTTGGTAGTTTTCATTATCAATTATACTCTACAGGGAGTTTCATAGAGAGGAAAGTTTGATCTCTAAAGGGATGATATCTTCAGATCCAAACACTATGTAGTATAGTATGTCACCTATAGGTCTATGATTACAATTATGACAAGCCCACATGAATGGAAATAATTGAAAGTGCTAATCATGACCAGTCTCATTGACAATATTCTTAATATTCTTAACAATGGTTTTATTAGATGCTCTATCTTGGTTGTTACCTTAAGGGAAATATGTTGTTTACATTTTGTGCTTAATATGGAGATAGGTATATGGGTATTTTACATCCTTGTTTTAAAATGATCCACTATTATTAGATATAATGGTGGAAGGGATGTCATAGAAGTAAATGAGGTGATAATAAATGAATATAGAAATTTGCTTTTTGGTTACATGAGTGAAATAAATTACCTCTGTCCACATAGTGAAATATTTCATAGTAGTTAAGATATGATTGTGGCCATCAAAAGAAGTGGGGTTTATTCTCCTTATAATATCAATTCCCCATGTCAAAAATGACCATAGGGTTGCGATCAGTTGAAGTGTTTGTGAAAGATCATGTATCAAATCAACATGTTTTTGATAAGCAATACATTTATTGACATATTTTTATGCATCTAACTCCATGTTTTTCCAATAGTACCCTATTTAAAGTATTTTATTTTCAAGTACCATGTCATTGGTGTGAACCACACAAATCCCTTTGTGTACATCCTTAAGTGTTAATTCAGATTATCCTAAAGTGAAACATTGAAACAATGTTCCATCATAGCCTCTACAATATAGTGTGCCACCAAGTAAGGTTTAATATAAGGCATTATGAATGAAGGATTTGTATTGGTTTCATGATAGGTTGATAGGAATAATTTGATCTGTGATATAGGCATATAGGTTTTGGTACGAAGGGGAGTTGGGAATAGCAATATCACATAACATCTTAGAATCTACTTCTACATGAATTGGTTGAAGAAGGTTATTAATAATAAATTGATACTATTTGACATTTTTGGCCACTACTATCATGGACCCAATTATTGCCATTACATCTATTCATCTTTTATTGGCTCTTTGTGTTTGCTCAAACTAAAGGGAGTAATTTTTTTTTTAAAGTTATCAACCATGACTTCACAGGGCATGAGTCTCTCATCTTGGGTTTAAAACCTGATTAATGATCAATTAGGAATCCCCATATACCATCAACTACTGAATGTTCTATTACACAGTGAGCCAGAGTCATGTAATGAGTGCTTCCTATTCTAGCATATCATTAGTACAATGAAAGCCAAGGTGAAAGGCCTTAGGAATGAGATCACCTTATGGAGTAATAATAATAATAATAATAATAATAATAATAATAATAATAATAATAATAATAATAATAATAATAATAACAACAACAACAACAACAACAACAACAACAACAACAACAACAACAACAACAATAATAATAATAATAATAATAATAATAATAATAATAATAATAATAATAATAATAATAATAATAATAATAATAATAATAATAATAATGTTAATCCTAGATCCATAGGAGGTGAATGAGTTTTCAAAATAAAGTGTCCACTATTTGGAATAAATAGCCACTTCTTATAGAGTTAAGATCGACTTGTTTGGGAAATCAAAAGTGAGAGGCTTAGTGTCTAAAAAAGGGTCCTAAACAAGTTGATGTACAATGAATTTCCCCTTAATGTCTTCTTGGTTCTCATTTTTAATATCAAAATCACTTGATAAAATCACCCACTTGGCCATGCCACCTATCAAAGTTACTTTGGATAATAGATATTTGAGGGGATTAATCTTGGCTATAACAATAGTCTTATCATTTAAGATTTAATGTCACAACATTTAGGAAACAAACACCACTACTAAGAAAGATTTTTCTATGGGTGAATAGTTGTGTTCATAGGCCACAAGAATCCTATTAAAATAGTAAATTATGCGCTCCTTTTCATGTTCATCATGTTGAGCCAAAAGTGCCCCCAATGCATGTTTTATTGATGAGATGTAAACGAGAAGTAGATTCCCTAGTATAGGTGGGGTCAATATTGGTGGATTAGCCAAATAGGTTTTTAATTCCTCAAAATCATGTTGATATCTTGTGTTCCATTTAAATGTGACACCTTTCTTCAAAATGTGGGTAAAAGTATGATATCAATTTGTAACTTGTGAGATAAACTAATGAGTGGATTGAATCTTGCTTTGCAATCTATGAATCTACTTTAAATTATAAATATGAGGCATTTCCTAAATAGCCTTAACCTTGGTGCAATCAACTTTAATCCCTATGTGTGATACAATAAATCCTATTAAATTTACAAAATTAATGCCAAATACACACTTCTTAGGATTGAGGCACACCTTGTATTCACGAAGTCTTTCAAATATTCTCTATAAAACTTTAAGATGTCTTACACATGTCTTTGAATTTTATATAATATCATACACATAGTTCTCAACAATATTATGCATCATGTCATGGAAGATGGAAGTAAAGACACGTTGTTAGGTTGTACCAACATTCTTCAAGCCAAATGGCATGATTTAAAAGCAAAATTTTCTCCACATAGTGGTGAATGTTGTTTTGTATTGGGCTTCATATACAATTTTTATTTGGTTATATCCTGAAAAGCCATCTGGGAGGACAAAGTCTCATACCCCCTAGTTGAGTCACCTATCATGTATATGTTTGGTAAGGGTAAGTCATCCTTACGAAAAGGTTTGTTGATATCTTTGAAATCAACACATAAGTGAATCCTTTGTGGTATCTTACTTACTAGAATAATGTTTGAGATCCATTCTAAGTAATCTAGTGGCTTGATAAAACTTGCTCCCACTAGTTTTTCTAACTCTTTATTAATAAGGGTAACAATACATAGATAGATTTTATACAACTTCTATTTGATAAGTTTAGCATATGCATTCAAAATAAGGAAATGTACCACCAAATAAGGACCCAACCTTGACATATCCATATAGGACCGTGCAAAGGAATTTTATTTCCTCAATAGTGATGTACCCACCTAATTTAATCATCTTTGGATAATCATAAATATTATTGTTTACTTTTGTGGTGTGTCTTCCATAAGGAGTGTGGAACCATCTTTGAGAAAGTTGGTAATGAATGGAATTGATCCTCTTCATCTGATTGTGAGACATAGGAATTACCCATGTAATAAGAATCAAAGTCAACCATGTCTTGTAGTGGCCAATTAATAAAATTTTCTAGAAAGTATTGAACTAATTTCTTAAAATATTTATAATCCTATGAACTGATATCATAATCAATTTTAATAATTAGATTTGGAGGACAACAAGCTTCCTAAGGAGGTATGTGAACTTCCCCATCCAAGGGCTCCTAAAATAGGTTTTCACCAATGGACTTGTCTTTTTGTTTACTTTTTCCCTCATCCAAAGGCATCTAAAATATGTTTTCATTAGAGGATATCTATGTTTTATGTTTTTTGTGAAAAGGGAAGTTTACCTACTCTCCAAAGTAGGTAGTAGGGTCTAATGTGAATTCAAAGCCTTGTTTATGATCGCCAAATAGTAACCCATCTTTGATACCTATGAATTCAAAAATGGAATCTTCATTCTAAAATTCATATAATGGTATACCATAATCATGTTGGTCCCAATAGATTAGGTTGGGATATGGAGGGAAAGGGAAATATGGATTATGATAGAGAGAATGGCATTGGTATTGACAAGCTCATCATATATGCTATAATTATATGTTTTGTCTTTACCATATGCTTCAATATCAGATGTGAAAGTGGTGTCACTCTTAAAATCCAAGGGGTCGCCTCAATATGGCATGAATGTAAGACCTTGATTTCCTTTATGTTTTTCCACAAGGATAGGTTTAAGGATGCCTTATTCTTTTTCCCCAGGGCATTGACTTTATAATATTGATTTTCCATGATTCTATTAGGGAAGGGGTATTTAGTGCTCTAGAATAAAGTGACAAAACCATCATCTTATATCCATGATCCTTTAGAATAGGTAGGTCAATCTTGGTTTGGTGATGTATCTTTTACAAACACTATCAGTCCCTACTAACAAGAATTGGTCTTCTTTTGCCATATCATGTTGGGCCTACCAATAGTTTTTTTGGGTTCCGTTCTACCATGGGAAGTGAGTGATTTGGTAAATTTGACAATGTATACATTATCCTAAATGTTATACGTGGCTATGCTCACATCTTCAATGGTAAAGTGGGAGGAAATTACAAGGGGGTGGATTGGAAGAAGTGGACATGAGGTTATTCATGTCAATGTGATTAGATTTAGGATATTTAGGAGCTAATTATTTGTCATTTATATTTAAAAACTTATTACTATGACAAAAAATTTTATTCCCATACCTAGACTATATGTTTTTAAAATATTGTTATAGCTGCAAATCATCATGAATAGTGATCTCTAGTTTGAAATGAGGGAATTTGATACATTGGTGTAATGTATAATGGAATACACATACTTCATGTATCCAAGGATGATAATAAATAGATAATAAGGTAGCTCAATATTTATTACATGGAAAAGGGTATCATGGGTGATAGGCCCAATAATAATTGGTAGGCAAATGATATTTGTTGACTCTCGCTCTGCATTATCATAGTCTTTGATAGTGATAGTGTTCGACTACATATCTATTATTGTATACCCAAACTGTTAGATCAATTTCAGTTAGTCAATATTTATTCATGAAGCATTATCTATGAAAACCTACTTGATGCAATGGTAGGGGATGAAGGATTCAATATACAAAGGATTATTGTGTAAGGGACCAAGGGATGACGTATCACTTTGATCAAATGTAAGCTATTTCCCCAAGGAGAAATTCACCACAAATGCTTGAAATTGGGTAATATAAATTTCATTGGGGACCTTTGACTATTAAATAATATAATTTAATATTAACATGTGAACATATGCAATAGATACATGATTGATATTTGTGTAGGTGTGTTGTTTAACTATTCAACAATATTGTATGGATTTTTAATGGGAGGGGGAGATGTTTTGAATTTAGAAGGCACTTAACATTGAATGATATTAGTATTAGATGAAGGTTAAGGGCCTTGGAGATTAACTCATGGATGCCAAGTTGAAATAGTGCAAATCTGATTTGGGAGGGAGTTACTTGAATTAGAGGAATTAGACAAAGGACTAGGAATAGTAATTTACAAAGGTTGAGACAAATCTAAGCTTTTTTGACTAAGTGGGAAATTAATTGAAGATAAAATTGGAGGTCATAAAATAGAAAGGATAAAACTTTGATGTGTGTTTAATGGTGGATGAGGCATGATATTAATAGTTGTGACATAATTACTAGTAAAATGACCCACACCATTACCACAATGATATGGGACATTACAATAACCAACTTCATAGTCATGTAAATCATGAAATTGAATATGATTAGCTTGGTTCTGATTCTAAACTTGGGTTTGACTCTGATTATTCTTCTATTATTGTTTTTTATGATTAGGAAAGGGATCCTTATATATTCCCATGTTCTGATTGGCATTGGGAGCACCATTCTCTAACTCAATTTTTCCATTTTCAAGCATATCCTAAATTAAATCTTGAAGTTTTACACATATATAAATTGCATGGTCATTGACATGATGATAATCAAAATACACATTTTCATGATACCATGTTGGATTGGGATGACCCTTTAGAAAGGGATTTGGGATTGGACAAATAATTATATTAACCACAACCAACTTTTGAAATACTTCCTCAATGGGCTCACCAAAGTCAATGAAAACTCTATTATAAATTGTCCCATTCATGAGGGTGCACTTACAAGGTGAGTGGTGGATTGGGTGGGGTATCTAGGGTAGGAAGTGATTGCACCATTTTCACATGTATTTATTTGGTAACCTTATGACCAATAATGTTATTATTTTTATCAAAAGCCTTAGGCTTTATAGATGTGATTGCTTGAATTGGTGCTAGAGTCAAGCTTGTATATATTTTGAGAGTACATTTTGACTAAACCTTTATCAATAAGTTCCTTTACAATCTGTACCCCCTTGTCTATGATCTCTTAAAATGTGTTCACACAGTGGAGTCATAGATTATAGGCTACTTCTGCATTGATATTCTATGTAAAAATAATAAATATATACTTATTTGGAAAATTGTGTGGGAAATGACTAGCTAGGGCTCTCCATATTTACAGAGAAACTCTCTCCATCATGTTGTTTTGTGCATTGCACAAATCAACCACTTCCATACTTTTCAAACTTATGCAACTCAATGTGAGGAGGGAAAGGTATTTTTAGGAAGCTCATGTCAAAAGGGTAAGGGCATATGTCTTAAAATTTATACTTTTTACTTTGACTTCTTGCTTGAAGTCCTAACACCACCTATTTAATTTTGTTCTATTCTCAAAGATTGGGTGTGATCTGGGATGGAAAGAATGTGCTTTAGAGGACAATCATGAATTTATTAGTTTGGTGGGATTGGTGTAAGTAGAGATGGATCCCCTTTGTTTTGTTTTATTAAGGATATTAACCCTATATCTACAACTATAAGTTTGATAAGGGGATTTTTATTGGCTTGAATTTGGAAGAGGATTTCTAAAGTGTTAGTTTAGAGGGATCTATTGTTTTTGATTTTGAGGAATCTATTGCTACAAATTAGATGGAACATGTTGTTGGTTCAAAGAAATATGTTGTTAAAAATTATAAAAACTCTATTATTATGAAGTAGGAAATTTCTTATGTGAACTATTCACTTCCTGTTATGTGGTTTATTTGCAACTTCTTATTGCCTACTATCAGGTACTTGTTGTGCATTAGGAAGGAATTATTAGAGATTGAATAAAGTATGTTCAATATTAGTTCTACCTTGTTATGATGAACTCATTAGGAGTGCATGCTCATCAGTAGCTAATGAATCCAAATTAGATGTAAGACTAGCCAGAGGCTCTTTTGGTTGTTTTAGTGAATAGTTTTGACTTGTAAATGAGGAATTGTTGAATGAAGTTGTAGCTAGATAGTTCATCATATCATCTACAAGTTGATTTGCATAACATTAACTAATATATTGTATCATGGAATTAATAATATGACCATGTTGGCATAGGCTAACAAGAAGACCTTTTCCTTTAATAGACAATGCAAGAATTAGTTTTGAACTTTAGGTAAGGGATGAATTTGGTTAGCAGTTACCTCTTGAGGTATGTCAACTATTAGAACAAGGTTTTGTAATTATTCTTTAGAAAAATTAGGTGGGAGGTTAGTTCTAGATTCTAGTAACCTTAAAATAGCTTCATCTTTATCTTTAGAGAAATTGTTCTCAAACTGGTTTTGACTAGACCTTGTAATAGGTGGAACATCCTCAAACACATTTGGGTGGTCCTCCTTGTCTTCAAAATTTTGTGAATTTATAAGATATCCAAATGAAACATAAAAAAATATTCTTTGAAATTATGGCCATAATAAACCCCACTATTAGTGTATCTAGACACGTCTGAATTAACACTTAAATTTGAGAAGTGTTTGACACTTTGAATGTTTGATCTTGGTTAAGTTGGACTCTAACCTTAGAATTGGATTCAGAATGAGGTTGAATTTGGTTTTAATTTAGATTTTAATTCACACAAAACCTTATTTGGACCTAAATAAAATTGGGCAACTCAATCGTGTCAAATGAAAAAAACTTGGCTCTAATTGGAAAGGCATAATGCCTTAAAATGTAAGAAGGGTGATGTGGAATGTGGATAGTTTAACACCTTAGTGTGTGAGTATGTGAATACATGATCTAGAATTTTATGTTTTAAACTTGACTTGTTGGACTTGGGTTTTTATATAAACGTGTTTTTGACACAACAATCAAGCATTAACACACAATTATTACAAGGCTATTTTAATAACTGATACAACATTAGAGTCACAATCACTAATCCTATGATATACTCACATTTTGAGAGGATTTTAATGGATAAATTAAATAATTAAATGTAATTATTCCAGTGTTTTAATCCCACCCTTCTTGCAAAGGTCCATATGTCTAAGGCAATATTTGATGGTTACTACTTTTGCACCCCTATATCAATGAATGCTTTATGGTGAAAGAAGCTCATATGAATCAATCTAAATAAGGCTATTTGTTGGAGGGTCTAACCCCTTCACGACCACTTCATTTGTAGGATTTTAGTGAAGTGTTACCAAATTTTTAGACCACTTAAAGTTTTACTTGGCTTACTAGATGGTCCTTGAAGGGCTCAATTACATCGAAGAAGATATCTAGGTGTCAGGTTGTTGATATGGGGATACATCCCATATCAAATATACCTTAGTTTCTTTGATGCTGATTTTTAATGGATTAGGATTGGTATTTAACCCATTGCTTTCAGGAAACCCTTGATAGGGAATTCCTCTAAGACTTAACGACATCTTCCAATAATTATATCTTATGTTAAATGTATGGGGATGGTACGAATGTTGGGATATAAACTGCCACTTATCGTGCCCTAAGGACTTGAAAAAAGTAATTAAATCCACCCTACACAACAAAAATAAAAAGGAAAATAAACATTCATTTCTAATTCTCATGACCATATAAATGAGAAAGAGAAGAGCATAAACTAAATGTTTCTTAGGATAAATATGAAGTAATTTACGCATTTTTGGTCACCCATACTCCTTAAAGGGGGAAATGAGAGAGCATAGACGTAATATATGTACAAATAAGCAAGAAATCATAGTTATACTTAAGTAAATAATAAAAAATGCACGTGTACGTGTTTTTAGATCACTAAATAAAGTGTAGGTCTTTTGTTTGAACACCAAATAGAAATACGAGTGAATTTTTTCCTTGTTTAATCACATAAAAGAACACCGTAAGATCACAAATACTACAAGAAATGGGTTAGAAATCTGAAAAGTGACCCTTGGTAAACAAATGAAGTCAAAATTCTATAGTTTTATACTCAGGAAATCCACACAGTCTAATCTCATTATTCAACAGGTCAAACTCATTATTTTATAGTGAATTAAACATAGTCTAGTAACCTCACTGATTAACAGGATGACCTTGCCGCTTCACAAGATGATTTTACCATTTTAAATAAAATAAAAACAAAAAAAAACATAAATACCTTATGCGAGCTCGCCAATTATAAGGTCATTATAGATGATGCATAGGTCATTCTCACCAATGCACAGGTCAATATCACCAATTTTTTTAAACACAAAAAAAAAAGTTAAGAGCTAAGATCATGAAACGATTGATGTGCAAATTGATCTCATCATTTAAATAAGTGACCTCACCGATACGTAGTGCGACCTCGTTGATTTCAATAAAAACATAGTGAAGCTGGTAATGTGAAGTCATCATTCTATAGGTCGATCTTTTTATTATGTAAGTCAATTCCACATATTTGTTTAAACATACAAAGAACATAGTAAAAATTGAAGGCAAAATCGTTGATCCACAAGTCAACCTTGTTGTACACGAGAGCGAATTAGTCAATATATAGTGAAATCTCGTTGATGTGTAGAAGGTGAAACCTGAAAAAATTAAAGGGAAAAGAAATAAATCAAGGTCAAAGAACAATCTAATTTCAAAATTATAAGATTAGAAGGTTTTGGAGATGTTTGTGGGGTGCATGATCTCATCGAACATGTCAAAATATAGATCACAATTATAAAGGAGGTTAGTTTATTTTGTTGCTTTTTAAGATAAAACAAATTTACAAAATATATTTTCTTAAGATTAATTTATTGGTTTGAGCAAGGTCTAATCAAGACAAACAAATAGAAAACAAGCAAAAGTTATTACCTTCCTCATAGACATCATTAGCTAGTTGGCATACATACATGATTATGATTGGATATAGAGTTTAAAGTCTTCATCAACGTCATGGTATGAAATACGTCAACATCTCTCAAAGAACTATTTAAATTATTAGTGGACCTAATTAGAATAAAATGGAGGGGGCAACTTTTTTTTGGATTTATGTACAATTTCTTTACACAAAAAAGATTATGAAATGTCTATGGTGACCCTTCCATTTATAGATTTGCCAGATTGGTTGTGACCTATGGATCAAGATCTATATGAGTGGTTACAATTCAATTCATTTATGGAGGCTTAATGCAGTTAATATTTCAGAGAGAGGTTTCATTAATAAGGCATATATTGCATTAATCTTGATATTTATTTGTACTTGTTACTTAGTGCTTGCCAACTTTTTAGATGATGTCATGGATGATGTTGAGATTCAGATATTTGTTAAATATTTGAATGTTACATGATTAAATATTAATTAATTTATATGGATTTTCCATTTAGCCATTTGATTTGATTTGTTAGGCTAATTAGTCATAGTCAAATTCTAGATGTTTTATGCAATATTGAAATTTAAATTTTCATTCCAGCTAATTGTCCTAGAACATTGTTTCTAAAACAACAAATTGACTTATATTTATTTAAAAAAAGATAACAATTGCTTATGGTGTATTTCCCCAATCAAGGATGCACCAATATGCTTCAAAAATTACACGTGATGTATATAATGAATCAGATCATTTCAATAGTATTTGGTTCAGTTTGTGCATTTTTGCAAAAAGTTATTTTAACTTGCAATTTTGACACGATAGTCATAGAATTATGATATCTACATAATATTCTCTTACAATATTTCACCAATAAAAAATTAATCAACCTAATAACCATATTCCTAAATTTCTCTTAGAGTTGATGACATTGCATTTTTGTTCAAGAGATCATTACTTTTAATATGATACCAAATATTTTGAAAAATTTGAGTATTACGAAACAAACCAACAACAAAAAAGGGTTGTGTAGTGGCTAATCCCCAGTTTAATAGTATAGTTTTTAATTTTTAGGTTAAATTATAGGTTAGTAGAATAAATATTTTATATAAACAAGGCAGAGTTCATATTGTTGACTTGAAATGGACATATAATGATATTAGGATGTGCAAAAAATTTAGTCATATATATATATATATATATATATATATATATATATATATATATATATATATATAGAGAGAGAGAGAGAGAGAGAGAGAGTTCCTATTGTTGACTTACAATGATATTAAGATGTGCACAAAAAATAGTTATCTGTGTGTGTAATTTCATAATATTTTTTTTGATATATGTGAAGACGTTACATGGAATCACTGAATTACATGGAATGTTGACATATTTTCTCATATTTTAAAAATAAATATATAGTGGATTTACAATATTAAGTATATATCTAAATTAGTGAGTTCCTTTGGCTAAGCAATGACGAATTAGAGTCATTTACGCCTTCGAAATCACCCAAGGCACAATCTTAGTCTTAACAGTTTGACTCTCTCTGTCAAGTATCTAGAGGGATTTGTGCCTTGGTGGATGGATATAATCAACCATCATCCTTACCAGTTGGACTATAACCCTTTCAATTCAAAAGATATTTTGATATATGTGATATTTATAAAATTTTTGAGTAAAATATTTTATAGTAAATGATATCATTTGGAATAGTTTTATGCTCTATATATGTTTGGCAACATTTATCAAATGACATAAAGTATCAAGAGTTGAGTAACGGCTAGTTTATGCCCTTATTATGTTAATTTTATTAAAATTTGTATTGCAACTATTAAACTTGAGGCTATGTGTAGAATATAAATCATTTTATCATATATATATGGAATATAATTTTATACTAATATTATTATGGGCCTAACGTTGTAACTCTATTTTATTCCTAAAATTGAATGACTAATAAAACAACTCCTTAAATTGTAAAGGAGATAAAATATCTTATAAAAAATTAATAATAAAATTAACAATTTAAATTTTTCAAAACATTATATAAAATAAAAATATTAAATAATAATTATTTGTATATCTTTTTTTTAAAAACCACACAATTTTAAAATAGAAAATGGGAAGAAATTCAACCTATAAAACAAAAAAACTATTCTCAAGACAAACACAATCCAAAGAGGAACTCCAAATAATGTGAGAAGATAGGCTATTTTTAAGAGTTCCATTTTGAAAGACTTAAAAATAAACATGTTGCAGTTTTTATGATGTTGTCAATTAAAATTTCTCTCCAATAACATATAAGAATTCAACCTCGTTAAATTTTAATATGAATATTCTTTTTCTTCAAGTTGAATTTTTACCTAATTTACTTTGATGTTTATTGAGTGCTAGTAACTTTTTTTTTCAACTTTTTATTTAGCGATGATATATTTCTTTGTATCGATAATGTTTTTATTTTCATTATGTGAATTAATTTTTTTTTTAAAAAAAATTATATACGTAATAAAAAATTTATTATTAAAAAATATAAAAATTAAAAATTAATGAATGTTGTTACCTATTGTTCATAGATCGAGTTTTAAAGCTTTGCACAAGGTTTAACATCTCCACTTAGGTGTTTGGCATATTCTCTCTTTACATTTAGTTTCATGTTTAAAAACCCTTCTTTCTTCAAGGGTTTTAGAATAGCGTATGAGAACAGAGTAATTATAAATAATGAAACTTTTCCAAAATCGAATAAATTTTATTTTTAAAATCATTTCTATAAAATTTGATATTTCTCATATATTTCAAAATAACAATATACACATAAGAAATAATATTCCCACATTCAATACTTTTATATATATTTTTTAAGTCATCTTCAAATATACTTATATAATTAATACAAATTTTATAATTATATTAAATTTTATATATTATAAATATTTATCCTCTACACCTTATTAAGAAAAAAGGTTAATTCACATATATAATAATTTAATTTTTTATTTTATATTTATACGACCAATGTTCAACTTTAACCTGCACAATTTCAGAATGGTTGAAATAGAATAAGAAAAAAAAACTTTAAGAGAGCCATTACGTTTGACTCAGGATGGAATTCATTAAAGTTGTTTTATTATCAAAATTTGGTAACCAACCATGTTTTCGTTACTTGTACATTGACCTATGGACCACCACTGCATGCTAGAGCCCGAACCGTTCGTCCATTCCATTCTTCTAAGTTACAACAGAGTCGATTCTCTAGTATGATTTTACGTACAAAAGAAGTACAAAAAGTTATTAAACCAGAGGCTTATACAGTGGGGGAACCCCTGAGATTCTCTCTCACAAGAGACAAAACAGGGGGATATGTGTTTAGCTGACATGGCAACAAAATAGTCTTAGCTGACATGACAATAATCTCCACATTATAGGCTTAGCTGACGTCAGGTGGATCCTCCCTGTCACTCCACAGCTGTGGGTGACGTTGATTGTCTGCATTGGAGCAAAACAGAATGGATAGAATAGGATTATTTCAGGTTTGTTATTATCCTAGATTGTTTTGCGTATACCACACCTCGTCCTCAATCTGTGTTCATATCTGGTTTGAACCGCAAGCAGGGAATGAAAAATATCATTAGCAATCCTGCCATTGACGGAGATAGTGGCCATGTTGTTTCTGTCTCATGTTATTCATTGCATTGTAAAGCAGGGTATCAAAGATGCCGACAAGCCTTTCTTCATCTTTTCTAGATTCTTTTAACGATTGATCCATTTTTGTTTACCTTCCACGCAGCAGACACACGGTAGAGCACAATCCATCCGAACCTGCAACGTGTCATCAAACCGTTGACTCTGGTTCTACGTGTGACGCACCACCTCCCTCAAATGCTGCATCATTTCTTTTATAAGAAGCTCTATAAAGTAATAGTAAATTTAATATTAATATTAATCAAATAATATAAATAAATATTATATTATAAAATTAATATAGTATATTATATTCTTAATATTAATATGTATAATTTAAAAAATAATATACTATAATAATTTCCATTAATATTATATTATTATAGTACATATCACAATATATAATATAATATATTGTATATTAATTTATAATATTTTAAAATATATAAAATAAAATATAAGTTATTTTAAATATATAATATGTTAAAATATATAATTTATAATTAACAAGAGGTTTATAAGATGGGGCGAAGTCTCCAGATTCGTTTTACAAGAGAAAAAAAAATAATGTTGTTTTTATCATTAGAATGTTGACATCACAAGTTTATAGTTTTGCAGACTGCTGATTTTAACATCTTACACAGTTTTTGAATTGAGATTGAAGATTTCCCTGGGCACATAATTCTTCTGTATGTCAAAAACAACCTAGCGTGTGTGTATTCCAACATCCTTCATGGCAGAACAAACAAGCAATTGATCTTCTTCAATAAATGTTTTCTCGCATCCAACATAAACCTATAAAGATAAAAGGAATTAGCTTCAAAATATCTTCATACTAGGGCTCCGGCCTTGTGGTTGAGAATTGAGACTGAAAATCTATGTCAATTACAAGACGTTGGACATTGTTCATATCATTCAATGGAGACGGTAATAAGATGTCTATATATTCATAAATGTTGCTCAGTACTTTTGCCATGCTCTACCATTTAACCTTGTAAAGCACAACATTATATCCTATGAGATTTAAATGCTTTACTAAAGGATGGGCAATGCAAGTGGTGTTGCAACTATGGCCATGCCCTGTTAAATGGACATACACTACATTTAAGGTGGATATTATCAACATTGTTGCCCCATATGAGAAGGGAAATCTACAAATGAAAAGGCTCTTTTAAAAATGATTATCATTTGTCGTTGCGATAAACCCTAAGAAAAACACTTAGAGTCTAAAACCTTCAGTTCCTGATATCAGACTATATACTTTCAGTTATTTGACCACCTTTAAATTGAGTACCTCAAAGAAAGCTGGAAAACTCGTTCAAAGGTTAGGTGATATACATTACATACAATTTTTATGGATTTACTATGCAAGTAGCAATCAAATCATTTCAACCTCATTGTGACAGAAAATAAACCCATAATTTAAAAAGACTCTGACTTCAAACACTATAGTCTTATACAAAGGGATAAGTCTCAAAGTGGACAACATACCCACTTTGACTGTTGTCAAAAGCTTGAGGACACCATTTACAAAGATACAAATCAACATCTAAAGGAAAATTGGATAAGGTACAATTCAAAACGTATAACCTCAATGCATTGCCCCTACATCAACATTATTACATTGTTGATTTAATCCAAACATCGCACATTGAGTCTTTTCGTAATCAAATAGAAAATAGTCAATAAAAAATGACACCACTACGTTAAAATTAGGGTATGTGTATGATATGGGCCCTATGTTATACAATATCACATGAATACTTTATTATTTCCCTTCATTATCATTGTCGAACTCACTTTGAAATATTTCGCCACCTGCAAGTTTTGTGTTGCCTTGCTTTAATTTCTCAGGGTTCTTGATATAATTAAATATTATTAACGACCGTCAAATTTAATACCATTGGATGTTGACATCACTGGTAGGTTTTATCCGTTAAGGTTTTTATGAGTCTTTGTGGGTTTCCATTTTGAATTTAAAGAAAAAAATCATAAACATATTACAACTTATTATATTCATGTGTGACCTTTACCATGTATTGGCATATTTTTCCTTGAAAAACACGTAAAATGCAAAAATAAACTCCAAAACCTACCTATTCTTTCCACTCACTTCCTTTTACAACACACCGGTCTCAAAATTCATGCAAGACTTTTTAAATGATGGTATCCCCACAAAAATACATGGTATTGGGTTTTTGTAAGGTTGAAATAAATTTTTGAAAAACTTGTTTCACCACGTAATCACTACCAAAGAAATTGATAATTGAATTACATAACTCAAAACCAAAAAAACTTACAAAATAATGAAAGACAAATACAAATTCTTAATTCAAAAAAAAAATACAAATTAAAGCACTTTATAAAATTTTACTAACTATTTATTATGAAATTTTAGTTCAAAACAAATAAAACTGATTGAATATATAAATAATTATTTCTTTCAAAAATTATATATTGTACATGCACCAAGAACCTAAAATTATACAACAATAAAATAGGTACTTCAATAAAGAGATTAAAATAGATGTTTTATGATAAGATACTTCAACGAGGAAGAAGTTATCTAGCATTTGTTTTTTCTATCTGAATATTATTTTGAGTTATAAGTAGAATATCTACCGATTGTATTAGAAATATTGAAGGTCATCGGTATTGTGCATTGAGTGAACATTTACTCTTTTTTAATGCGTTGGTTGGAATAAGGATATATATACTGTACATGTTAAATATGATGATAAAATCAACATAAAAAAACTAGTCAAATTACTTGCAATTACTTTACAATTTATGTGTTAGAGAATAAAATATATTTTATAGAATTAAATTGAGGTAAGCTTAATTAAAAATTTAAGAAAAAAAAAAATCATTATAGAAGTCAACATAAACAATATTTTATGTGGCGTTCGATTTGATCACCATTGTTTTATAAAAAAGCTTACGTCACTTTTTTTTTTGAAAATTTACCTTACATTTAAATGTAGTAGAGATGTTTTTTAATTAATTGTTTAGGAAAAAATTTGAATCAATCATTAATTAGAAGATAATTAATAGTGAAATTTATTATTTAGATTAAAAAGTTATTAATTTTGAGCGAGTTGAATTAATTTTAATTGTTTATAAAAATTTGATTCAATCATTAACAAATAAATGAAATATTCTATCATAACATCTTTAAGAATATTCTAAAAAAATTAATAATTATTAAAATAATAAGCCAAATCAAATCTTTTGATTGACTACAATGAAAAAATGTTTCTTTTAAATGAATGTTTTAATATCTTATCTTAATAGATTAAGAATAAATAAAATAAAAATGATTACCTTCTTTATATATAAGTGGAAAATTAAAAAATATGATTTTTTTTTAAATTAAAAAATAAAATGGTTACAATTCCTTTTTTGAAAAAGTAAGTGAAAAATAAGAAGTGAAAAAAAAAAGTATTAATGAAATTTGTTATAAATATGCATTAAGTAAATAAAATATTCTATAATATTATTTTAATAAATATTTTATCAATTTTAAATATATATTTTTTATAACTGATAAAATAATATATCAATTTAAAAGATTTTAATTAATTATAATAAAAATAATAATCAGAATTTAGGGTAAATCTCCTATTTGAGATGGAAAAGGTCGATGTTGGTCCATTCAAAGAGCTCCTTTTTCCAGGTAAAAGATGGTCTAGGCTTTATTTTGATCTCTATTTTCAAGGCTGTGGAGGAAAGATATGTCAATATCCTCTGTTTTGTGGAGGAGATGGATGAGTTGTGTTCTGATGCGCAGGGGTTGGATTCAGAACGGTGGGTGGTACTCCCTGTTTTGACAGAGCACAAAGCCCCTTGCCTGAATTTGTTATTTGGCGAGCTGCTTGAAGATCTCGAGCGCATTGCGATAGTTAAATTCCTCCTCCATGGTTACTGCAGGGGCAAGTTTTTGTTTCCTAGGTGGGTAGGCAAGCGTCTTGCTAAAGAGGCGGGGCCATCATCTTCGGGCAGGGCAGAAAGTGGCTATGATGGGTTTTCGGTGGTGGTGACTAGAGCAGAGCAGGTGATGGACCCTGGTCCTTTGTGTGTTGATTTGGCTTCGGCTAAGGCAGAAGAAAAGATCCCGTTGGTGGAGGTTGAACGACTTTGTTTGGGTAGTGAAATTCTTAGCCTGAGTTGGGGTGGCAAGCCCATAGTGATGCTGGATTGACTGGCCGAGATAGTTTTTTTTTGGTTGATGGTGATTTCAAGATACGTTTTTACAGTTAAAACTTATATAAATTGACTTTTGTAATATGATATAATTGCTTAGGCTTTGTCTAGTTCTATTTGGTATTTGGTTATACGCCTTGAAAATTTCTTTCCTCAAGCCAGACCTGTTTTTCTTCAATATCTAAGTTTTATTAGGTAAGGGTGGCACCAACTTTGATATTTATCGGAAAAAAAATAAAATTAATAAAAATAATATTTTTTTAAATTATAATATTCTAGTTTAACAAGGAGTATAAAATAGAATCGGTTGAATTTTTAATCTTATATTAAAATGATATAAAAAATTTAAAAATTAAAAAAAATAAAAAGTTTTCAAATAATTAATATGAAAATTTTGAAAAAAAATAAAATTAAAGGATATTTTTTTTTAACAATTATTAATTTGTAATATAATACAAGAACTTGGATAAAATTACAGATGCTTGATAATGGCTCACAGGGTACAATTATGAAAGCTTTCATCCCACGTAAGAAACAAAAAGTGGTAACTCTGTTCTACTAATCATTAATGAGAATTTGGTATATGGAAAGAGATCGAAGGCTCTGGTGCAAGACGAGAATTAATTTAGGAGCATGAAGAGGATCCATGCGGTGCATAAATCACCTTAAAATGGGCAAAATGAAATTAATCTCATGGAATATTAAAAGTCTTTGAGGCATTCCTTGTAGGAAAATTTATGTGCAGCATGCAGTCTCTCTCTGTTCTTTTGTAGCATTCTTTCTGTTTTTTTTTCTGTTGTGTTTTTTTTTTCTGTAAGGGAGAAACGGTTGCTTCTTTTACTAGGGTGTGATGTTTATGCAACCCTAAAATTACATTGAGAAATTCAATTTGATGGTTATCAATGGTTTCTTAACGTTGAGAGGCTTGAAGCGACGAGCATTTCTTCACTCTTTAGGTTTCTGCCCGAGGGTTTCTGGGATTTTTGGGCTCACTGTATAGATTACTTGTGGACGTGATTCCATGTAAATGGATCCAAGCAAAGGTTTTATGCATATACATATTCATGTAATGGTGTTATGCATATAACCCTAACGAGTGTGTAGCTATTTCCGTTCAAGTGGGCGTACTTCTGAGCAATGTAAAAATCTATGGAAGTTGGCTGGCCTTCTTTTTGTGATGATGGGTTTAATAGAGAAACCAAAAAACAAAGAAATTTTAAATTAAATCGTACAAAGTTATACCTAAAAACCTTTCATAGATTTAATCACTTGAACAAACACTCCTAAAAATATAGATATTAATCTCAGAATCCGTCTCGGTTATGATTTATTTATGAAGAGATCGTAAGCCCAAGAAGAAGTTCCTCGTCATCCACCTCTTGAGGAGGAAATAAGTAGGCAGTTTTAATGGCCACCTTCATCTGTTCCTCATTGACAGAAGAAGAAGCTGCAGCCCCATTATCGGCTATCTTTTCCATTTTCTCCTGGAGAGACCACTCTTCAGTTGAAGCAATCTTTCGAAGCTCGGGCATGTCCTTCTTATAGATGGCTTCGAATTGTTGTATGAGCTCTTGAATAGCTGCACCATACGCTTGTTTCTCACTCCTATATACTCCCACTATGGGTGTTGCCATTATTGGATAAGAGCTACATTCGTCTGCTAAATGACCCTGCTTCTTAATTACTACATATACACTTATTAGTTGCCATGAAAGTGCAGGAGCAATTGGTTCTTTTTCTATGGATTGTTTACCACGAAGCTTTCTGCCCAAATTGTGTTTTGAGGAGGACGCCATTGTTCATTCCCCGTGAAACATTAACCAATAGTTGCTAAAACTGGAGCCCTACAATCCAAAAGAACTCGTTAAACAAAATCCAGCCCTACAAGAAAATTTATTTATTTTTGGCAGAAAACACATACATTGCTAGAGCGGATGAACCAGTGGAGGAGGAAAATGTGGAACGAGCCCATTCCATTTTTAACTTGGGCAAGCATATGAGTAAAGGAAGAGGAAGGGCAACAGTTATGTTTGTGAAATTGGGAATATGAAACGTAAATAGATGGACGAGTATCCTAATTTTATACTCTTAAGAAACTAATAATAACGAACACAAAACAAGACATGGAAATGATCGTGATACACTTGAATCATCATATACTTCCTCCTAAGATTAGGCTAGAAATTTTTAAGAGATGATACCAATTCGGTTCCTAACTGATAATACACAGATAGCCTTTATATCATGTCATGCTACACATCAAAGAGAACGACCTCTTAATCGAATGGCTTACACCGTTTAGCAGATGGCGTTGGTAGTGGCCAAAACACCTTGGTGTAAAAAATAATTTTAATAAAAAAATTGTAATAAATATACTTTATAAGAGAATACATTCAACTTGTCATTAAGCTATGCATCATGCAATCCATCAATACATATGTTATTTTAAGAAAAGATGTATACCCCATTCGACTGACGTTCTGTTGGGATGTGAAGTCCCGTAAAAACCTGTTATTGTCTCGCTTCTAAAAGTTCCAATGTAAACTAAATTCAGGTGATGCCCCGTAATGCAAGCCTAGAAATATGTCAAGACAACTTAGCATACTTAGTCAGTTGCAGAGTCCATTATATATTGGACTGTTTGTAATGCAAAATTAGTGCTATGTGGTTAATAAAAAGTTTTCTCCTGCTTTCGGTGGATGTAGGCATATTGCCGAAGCACGTTAAATACTTTGTGTTGCTTTCTCTTATGATTTTCTGTGTCTCTATTTTTCTTGCATAAATTGTCATTTGATAATCTGTTTATGCTCTCCGTAAATCTTACAACTAGTATCAGAGCTATAAGAAGATCTATAGGTGAAAAGAAAATCAGCAGAAGTCCAGACAGCATAGGAGGGAGCACAGGTGTGCTGGAAGATCTTGGAAGATCACGAGCAGATCTGAAGCATGCTATTGAGAAGAACAAGGTGACGCCAAAAGTCAGATCCTTGCCAGTCGTGGAGGAGATCGCAGAAGTCTGTTTTGCTTTGTCTGGATCTTTCTCCTGTGCTTTGCACTACCTGATGAAGCTATGGTAAAAGCCAGTATCTGAGTCTGGATCCTTTTTTGGGAGAGATCAACCATTATTATAGATGGCAGCAAAGGTCACTGGTTCTAGAAATCAGGTTGGTTCTCATGCTAAAAATCATTTTTTTTCCTCTTTTCTCATTTTGTGTGTTAGAGTGAAGTAGAAAATATATAATGAGAATTATAACTTCTTGAATTCCTATTGGAGAAGTCCAAAGGAGTTTGTTTTTTAGGAGATTGTGATTGTTTTTCAGTAATCTAGTTATTGCAATCTGTATAAGAACTTAGTATAACAAGAATCACAAGAAATGGAGGAGACAGACAAATGGAGAATTGAAAAATTCTCAGGCCAAAACTTCACAATGTGGAAATTGCAACTCAAAACTCTCCTCGTTCAGAAGGACTTTTCAATTACGTTGGAAGGAGAAACTAAAAAGCCAACCAGCATAACAGATAAAGATTCGGATAGACTGGATCAGAAGGCTGTGGCTACAATCATTCTTTCATTATCCAGTAATGTTTTGTTTAATGCATCAACACAAACAACAGCAAAAGGACTTTGGGATCGTCTATCAGAGTTGTATGAGAGACCTTCTGCATCGAACAAGGTATTTTTAATGAAAAAATTGTTTAATTTAAAAATGCAAGAAGATGGTTCTGTCACAAATCACCTAAATGAGTTTAATACTTTGGCTAGTCAGTTGTCTTCAGTAAACATTACAGTAGAAGACGAGATAAAGGCTATCTTGGTATTATGTTCATTGCCTGATAGCTGGGAAGGAGTTGTTATGGCTATTGGTAACTCAACATCTAGCCCAAAGGGCATGCTAAAATTCGATGATGTTGTAGGAGTTCTTCTCAGTGAGGATATGAGAAGAAAAAATCAAAGTAATTCATCAGGGGCTGCTTTAATAGCTGAAAGCAGAGGGAGAACACAACAACGGGGCAAGGATAACCAAAGGAAAAGATCAAAGTCTACTAAAAGATCCCAATCTAGAGGCAGAAAAGGCATCTGTTGGCATTGCGATAAGGAGGGCCACATGAAGAAAAAATGTTGGACCTTCTAGAACAAAAAAAAGGCTGAAAATCAATCTAAAGATAATGAGGTAAATACAACTTCTGAAGAAGATGTTGATGCTCTTATTTTATCTTCAAGTGATGCAGCTACAGATGCTTGGATACTTTACTCTGGAGCATCATTTCATGCAACGTCTTCAAGAGATTGTTTTAGAAATTACCAAGCAGGTAATTTTGGTAAGGTTTATCTCGATGATGATGAACCTTGCAGTATCACTGGAAAAGGAGATGTTCTATTGAAGATGAAGAACGGTAACAATTGGTTGCTGAAAGATGCAAGACATGTTCATCAACTCAGAAGAAACCTGATTTCAGCTGGCAATTAAATGTTCTTGGATATAATGTTATATTTGGAGTAGGAGCATAGAAGGTAACAAAAGGAGCATTGGCCATAGCAAGAGGAAGAAAATTTGGTAGATTGTATGTACTAGAGGGTCAGATTGAAGTGGGAGCTACAGTGGTAGTAGTAGATAGCACAACAGAAATTTGGCATAAAAGGCTCAGACACATGAGCCAAAAGGGTCTTGAGATTTTGAAGGACCCACTTCTAGGTTTGAAAGTAGTGGATATGGAATTCTGTGAGCACTGCATCTACGGAAAATAAAAGAGGACAAGTTTCTCTAAAAAGAAACACAAGATGAAGACACAACCATTAGAGCTAGTGCATTTAGATGTCTTCAGCCCCACAAAGGTAGCATCTATTAGAGGATCCATTTATTTTATTATTTTTTTGGATGATTTCACTAGGAAGGTTTAGGTTTATATGATGAAAAAGAAGTCTGAAGTTTTTGGTATATTTAAAACCTTCAAAGCACTTGTTAAAACCAAATTGGTTATAAGATTAAAAGTTTTAAAACTAACAATGGATGTGAGTATTGTTCGAAAGAATTTGATCAATTCTGTGCAAAGAATGCTATTTAGAGAATCAAGATTGTTCCTCTTACAACACAAGAGAATGGTGTGCAGAAAGATTAAATAGAACCATTATGGAATGAGCACGTAGCATGCTCTCAAATGCAAGACTAGGAAAAAAGTTTTGGGCAGAAGCAGTAAATACATCAGTGTACTTGATTAACAGAACACCATCCACTTGGCTTGAATTTGGAATTTTAGAAGAAAAATGGTTAGGTAAGAAAATTTCTTATGATCATTTGTGTGTTTGGATGTGAAGCATTTGTTCATATTCCAAAATAAAATTGAACTAATCTTGACATGAAATCTAAAAAGTGTATCTTCATTGGATATGGAGAAGAAACATATAGTTACAGGTTGTGGGATCCAGTTACTAAGTGTGTCACATGAAGTAGAGAAGTGATATTTAATGAAAAGGTAATGCCAAGTTTACAAGAAGGCACATCACCTAAGGAGTATATTCCTTTAGGAGATATCATTAATGGTAGTGATGTGTTTAATCGAAAGGTGATTTTAAACCAGCCGCAACCACTAGTGCAAATTCAAACACATGATCAGCCACAAGATTTCCAAGATGATGAAGAACATGATCATCCAACTAGTATTTCACAAGAGTTGATTCTTCCAGTTAGAAGATCCACTAGAGAGCATAGGCCTTCAACCAGGTATAAATATTTTATTCAGTATTTATTACTTTTTGATGAATTTGAACCTACTACATTTGAAGAAGCATGTGTAGATAACGATATCAATAAATGGATGGAAGCCATGAGAGATGAGATGGAATCTCTTAAGGGAAATCACACATGGGGTTTAGTTACCCTTCCACCCAACAAGAAAGTATTTCAAAACAAGTGGGTTTATAGGTTGAAGGAAGAAGTAGGTGGGAAGAAAACATTTAAAGCCAGATTGGCGGTCAAGGGATATACTTAACAAAAGGGCATTGATTTTACAGAGACATTTTCACCAGTTGTGAAAATGACCTCTATTAGAGTAGTGTTGGGTTTAGTAGATGTTCATGGTCTAGATTTGAAACAACTTGATGTCAATACAAATTTTCTTCATGATGACTTGGAAGAAGAGTTCTACATGAAGCAACCAGAAGGTTTTGAAGAAAAAGGTAAAGAATCACTAGTTTGCAAACTAAATCACAGTTTATATGGGTTGAAACAAGCTCCTAGACAATGGTATCTCAAATTTGATTCTTTCATGTCTGAGTAGAACTTTTCTAGATGTGAATCTCACCATTGTGTTTATTCTAAGTCTTTTGATAATGGAGAATTTGTATTGTTGTTGTTGTTGTATGTTGATGATATGCTACTTTTAGGATCTAGCATGGTGGTTGTTCACATTTTGAAACAACATTTATCTAAGAATTTTTCAATGAAGGATCTGGGTACTGCAAAGCAAATCCTTGGAATGAAAATTATTAGAGATAGGAAGAAAAAGGAACTTATATTATCATAGGAGAAATACATTGGAAAAGTACTAGAAAGGTTTAACATGAAAGATGCCAAGGCAATCAACACACCCCTAGCAGAGCATCTCAAATTATCTTTTAAGATGTGTCCCAAGACAATTCAAGAAAAAGTATACATGGAAACAGTGCCATATTCATTTGTAGTTGGGAGTTTAATGCATGTTATGGTCTGTACAAGACAAGATATTTCCCAAGCAGTGGGAGTGGTCAGTAGATACATGAGCAATCTAGGAAAAATTCATTGGCAAGAAATGAAATGGATTCTAAGATATCTTAAAGGCACTTCAAACCATATTTTGAGGTTTAGAGGTGAAGATGCACAATTGCATGGATATGTTGATTCAAATATGGCTAGAGATTTAGATCAAAGATGATCTATAACAGGATATGTGTTCACATTGGTAGGAGCAGTAGTTAGTTGGATTTCTAGGTTGTAAAAAGTAGTGGCTCTTTCAACTACTAAAGCAGAGTTTATTACAATGATAGAAGGAGCAAAGGAGATGTTGTGGTTCCAGAGGTTACTTTCTATATTGGGTAATAGACAGAAGGAATTTGTATTGTATATTGATAGTAAAAGTGTCATTCACTTGGCCAAAAATGCAACATTTCATTCATGAACAAAGCACATAGAACTTCAATATAACTATATTCAAAGTGTCCTTGAAGATGGTAAGGTCAAGTTGGAAAAGATACATACGAATTTGAATCCTGCAGATGCATTTACAAAGGTTGTTTCAAAAGAGAAGCTGGAGTTCTCTAGAGCTTCTCTTGGATTGGTAAGCCTATGACAATAGGCCTTGGAAAGCAGGAGCTTTCTTGAAGCATGATTGTTCATGGTATTTTTTGGGACTTCAAGTGGGAGATTAATGGGATGTGAAGTCCCATAAAAACTTCTTATTGTCTCGCTTCTAAAAGTTCCAATGAAAACAAAATCAGTTCCAGTGTAAAATAAATTCAAGGGATGCCTTGTAATGTAAACCAGGAAATACGTTAGGGAAACTTAGCATACTCAGTTAGTCGGTTGCAGAGTCCATTATATATTGGACTATTTGTAATGCAAAATTAGTGCTATGTGGTTAATAAAATGATTTCTCCTTCTTTCGGTGGATGTAGGCATATAGCTAAGCCACGTTAAATACTTTGTGTTGTTTTCGCTTATGATTTTTTGTGTCTCTATTTTTCTTGCAAAAATTTTCATTTGATAATCTGTTTATGCTCTCTATAAATCTTACACATTAGATATAAAAATATCATTTTCTTTAATATTTATTGAAACTTTCATTCCACAGTATAATTCTATATTGGCATGCCTAAAGACACTCCACCATGCATAGATGAGAAACATGAATGACAATGAATGTGAACGATGTTCTACCTCACATGATGTATACTTCTTGCATATCAATTGCTTTTGTGCTACTTAGAGTGATAAAAGAGAGCACAAACAATTAAATATTAATAAGGTGCTAATTAGTGCTCTCCCCTATGTTTGCAAACTTGCTTTATTTCAAGAAGCTTTTAAGTATACAACAATAATAGTGTTCTAACTCATGCAAGATTTTTCAGGTTTATGGGGTATTTTATATATTTATTGTTAATGTTTATAATAATGTATTGGCAGTACAGGGGTGGGCCTCGATCCCTAATAATTAAGATGTGTTCTGCTGAAGAAGTGCAACTTTTGTCTGAAAATATCTCTATAATTACTTATTAAAAGCGTTTAATAGACCCAATAAAAATGAAATCAAAATTAATGATTACAAACTATTTATTTCTCACCACTAACCTAAACCTTTAAATCTTAATTTAATAAAACTAACAGAATATTCAATGTCTATTAATATATAAAAACAAAAAAAAAAAAAATCATAAATTCAAAGGGGAATTGTAGCTTAGACTCCACTTAACTAAGAATAGTCGAGAGTGAGATATTTGCATGCATGGGAAGGAAGCGGTTTTAAGTAGTAAGCTTTGAATAATAGAGAAGAGAAGCTAGATGGATATACAGGCCTGAAAATAAAGAGAGAAGAATTTATAGTGCAAGCAGATGCGCAAGTGGGGACAAATAACTAGAAGACATTGATAAGTGGGGAGAGAACGCCGTATAATTGCGCATCGGCATGGAAGATCTTTGATATTCATAACATTGGATTAAGGTTCATTCATTGTCCTTGCTTAAAGAAATTTGAACCTTTTGTTAGCTATGCATGATCAGAAAGCTACGTTAGTCCTTGTCACTTTGTATTTTATTGTTAATCCTACAATAATATCATAACTGTCTTGATTTTTTGTTTTTATACTTATTGATTACATAGCGTAGCGTCCAAATTCAACTGTGGCTATTGATAGTGACACTGACTCGGTGGTAGTAGTGAGAGACAGTGAGGAATCTTACATAGTTATGCTAGCTGTGATACTCAGTTTACTCAAAGTCTGTTTGAGATGCGAAATATGGCAATAAGGTGATGGGAGGACATAATATGGATGTATTAATAAATTTGACCTTATACAATGATAATTCAGAACCTTAGTATAAAATATAATTGGTAATGTGGTCAATTATATTATGAGTTGGTAACTTGGTGATAATTCAAGCACGACTATAACCATAAATGATTTAAAGTGATCATGTAATATGTGTTGGTATAACACAGAAGATGAAATAATATGGAACTTGGACGAAATCTTAAAATGAAACTCAAACAAATTGTTTAATGAATACTACAGGATATTTGATTTAACATTAAAAAAATTATAGTGTTGAACGTGATTAATAGGAGTGTTCGATGTGGACCACCACATTGGATGTTGACCGTTGGTTGGAGTGTTATAGTGCAATCGGGCCTCACCCAAGCAGTTAGTAGTATAAATATTAATAATTAAGGAAAAGAGCTTCACTTCTCATAATTTTCAAATCATGTGTGCATTTGCGAGCTCTGGACTCCCCTCTTCACTCCCTTTTTTGTGGCACTAATAGGAGCCCTCATCTTCAATGCATTACAATCAAGATCACCTAATCCATTCACAAAGACATGAATTGTTTATTGGTTTAGGCTTTAGCCAACCAAGTAAGCTCTATATCCCCTACATTTAAGCAATTGACTATATTCATGATTGTTTCAAGCAATTAATGTTTTATGGGTAGAGCTAAAGTTTTGAGTGAATAGTGTTTAGATAGAATACAAAGGTATAGAGATCAAATTATTATATATATAGAATATCCAAAAATGATTATGCATTTAATTCGTATGCATTCACTGAATTATATGTAGCATATCATAATTAAATAAACTATTCAATAAACTATGTGTTAAATGAAATAGTATGCCCTAACTAGCCATTAATTCCTTTAATTAGGAAACAATACAATCAACATAAAATAAACCCAAATGTATGATGCAAACTAAACCGATATGAATTTTTGAGATGACTACTTGAAGGAATTCATGTTTTGGGAACAAAGTTGGAGTTTTTTTGTCAATAATGTTTATCTCTGATAAGTAAGATGCATGAGATCTGAGATGTATGATGGTACACCCTATCGGGTTTCTATCATTCAATTTATTTATTTAATTTTGGAATTATAGTAAATATAATAATTTAAGGAGATAATTCTTTAGTACCCTAGTATACGTTTCCATTTTAAAATTTTCATTAGTAGTATATGCAATATGTTAATTTAATGTGGGGTAAAGATGCATATTGTCAAAAAAAATTGGCTCACACACTTTAAGGTTCACTCTATGAAAGTGTTGAGACTATGGGTTTGCCACTTTTTTTACTTTATTGGTGTTGGATAACATAGTACTACATTTCCCCTAAAGTATCCAACAATACAGTCAACATAGAATAAATTATACCCTAACTAATCATTACTTCTTTCAAGCAATTAGTAATACAATCAACATAATACTCCTCAGTTCTTCAATGATAATTATGCTAATGTGAAGTATGGGCATGCATAATTGTTTCTTGTGGGCTTGAAAAAAAAGTTATTGTGTTCATTTTTATTGATAACTCAATCAAGTTAATACTAGAAGGCTCATGGAAAACCATTGAATTTATTGTTGACTACTTGAAACTCTTATGGTATGCTTATGTGGGAATGATTTGAGGATCTTTATAATTTTTAATTTACTAATTCCAATGGAAAGAGTCAAACATAGGTGGTAGATAGCATAGTACAATGTTTCTCTCAATGTTATGTTTCTCTTAACTTAGTGCCTGTTACAAGTGTTTCATGTGGTTTTGCAAAACACCTATTATGTTCGGTTATTTTTCATAACTCTGTCAAGTTAATAATAAAAGGATCACAAAAACCCATTTAATTTAATGAATATGAGATGATTATATGAATCTTTAACATGTTTATGTTTGATAAACATTTTTTTTTACATGGGATTATGGACATGTATGACTTGCATATAGTTTTCTGATATGAGGCATCACTCTGTATAGTGGTCTATTATTTTACATATTATTATAGTATGTATAATTTCCTACATCTTGTCTTTTTTTATAATACCCTTCACATTATATACATTATATATAATGGTCTACTCTATAATACCATTTTCTTGTCTTGCTATGATAATGGGATATGTCTATTGGTTCATTGGTTCATTTCTTTTATGTATCAAGATTGATTATTTTAGTGTTAATGTGAAGGATAGTATCCCTAATGCTTAAGATAATACTTAATATTGAGAAAAAAAATAATAAATGATTATACAGTCTGATGTTTCATTGGTTCCTTTCCTTTATGTAATAAGATAGACACTAGTGTCAATAAACCAATGGTAGACCATTATAAAGACTGATGGTTCATTAGTTTCTTTCCTTTATGTAATAAGATTGATAATAATGTCAATAGACCAATAGTAGTATGTTATAGAGATTGATAGTTCACTGAATTATTTCGTTGATATAACAAGATGGAAAATAGTGTCAATAGACAAGGGGAAAAAATTATAAACATTTAAATTCCTTTATAGTATAAAGCTAGAATACAAAGGTATAGAGTTAAAATTCATTTATATGTATCATAAATCAACATGATATACATAATGTAAAGGTTATTAAATAGATAATAAATATATATATATAATCAATGAAAATATATACAAAAGCCTTTTTGGAAAAAATGTGAATACTTGATCTGTGTAAACCATTACAAAGAATGTAAAGCCTGTGAGTTTTATCTTACCTCCAAGAAAATGGATAAATGTCATTGTTGCTTCGAAGGTGTGGCTTTACAAAATTATAGTGTGACTATATACTGAGAGGAAATGTTTAAATTAGGAAATCCTAATGTTATCTTATGGAGGGAGCATAGGGGCCTTTATCATGATCACTTTCTTATTATTATTCCATTGTATAATAATGCATTTTCATGTGGACATGCACACTCATCCTTTGATTATGAATTTAACACATTAAGGTATATGAAACCCCATTACATTTAATTATGATCCATACACACATGGCACTTGTAGATGGTAATGAATTTGTGAAGTCAAACCCTAATAGACAGTAGATGAATCATCGATAGAGAGAGTAACTAACAAGGATGCATAGGTCAAATAAAATTGTGGTTGTCCATGCTAAACATTCAACACTCATAAATTATTTAGGTTGGATTAATTAGTAAATCCTTCATTATGAGCATAACCAAACAATATATGTTTAGTATGGGCTATCATGTTGGTAGAGCTCCACATCCCCTCTGGTTACTTTATCTATTGACACTCACTCCATTTCATTATCTCATTATCCATTTGAAAACATGGTCTTACATGAAAGGGAATAATATTTGAAAATTATGATTTAATATTATATTTATCATCAATTAAATTATCCCATTATCCATTCATTGATGGGCCCTAATTATTGCATCCTCAATTCTAATCTCAAATTGTACATACTAATTAGTTATGTTCAAAATTAATGATGTAAGAAGTGATGCCCATCATTATAGGAGTAATAGGCCAACATAATAGATGGAGAGGAGGGTAATCAAATTATCCAATAGGCATGTATAGGTAAATTGTCAACATGACCTCTAGATGCCTAATGGATAATCCTAGTATAGATGAAGTATCTAATAGACATGTGGAGGTTAAATGTCAGTATGACCTCCACATTCCTATTAGATAATCTGATGGTAGGTGGATTATCTAGTAGGCACATGAAAGTCAACTATGAGTGTGACCTCAATGTGCTTGTTAGATATGTTGAGAGTAGATGGAGTATATAATAGGCACGTGCAATTCAACTGTAAGCATGGACTCTATGTGATTTTTAAATACTTTGAGAGTACATCCCATTAATTCATTCCATTAGCATGTTAGCCCTCTATTAAAAGGCCCCACCTATTGCATCTTACATTATCCATAGGTATTACCAAATTAGTGAATGTATAGTGCTAATGGATGGGATAGGATTCATATACAACACATTCATAAAAATAAAAATGGTTAATACAAAAAATAATAGCTAAGGCAAACACTAATTGAAAAATATATGTTAATATCCTTTGAATAGTGACTTGTTACTTATACACCTTGCCCCTATTCAAAGACTATAGCATTTCTCCTTTTCTATTACACTATTCTTATATTCTATTAGACATGATAATAATATAGTCCTTTAGTTCCCTTTCCATATGGACACCATGTTGTTGGAGAACCCTACAAGGAATATTACCAAGAAACCTATCAAGAAACACCACTCTATCAGTCCCAATCTAAGCCATATCATTCATACCATGATGCCTATCAACCTCAAGAGTACTCTTATGAGTCTTGTCATATGAAAGTGAATGATTCCATGGATTATACACAAAGATATTATTGGCAAGGTGCATATCCTACTCATGCAGATGCTTGTCCTTCTAGTCAGTCTAATAATTCACTTCCCTATAAGCTTACTAGTGCTTTTCTCTTTCCTTAATCTACTCCCAAGTTCTCTCCTTCATCCCACACTCCATCTCCAACTCCTTTACCTTCCATTACACCTCATATTCCAGCTCCTTCACATGAGTCCATCCATCAATATTCCACCTCACCCCTTCTTGAGGAAGATCCTGTCTTGAAAGAAGCAAGTGAAGAAGAGCAACTTCAATTCATGGCTGATCAAGAAGATCTCATTAGTAAATATGAGTAATAAATCACCATAGGGACTCCCCTTGGTGAACAAAATGATAATACACATGCTGATGCCTCCATATTTGAAGGTATGTGTGTCCATGAAGTAAACTCTAATGCCTCCATTTTTGAGGGGATGTGTATCCACCAGGAATGTGGCCAAGACTTGAGGAGCGAGGTATTTGAAGAAGCCTCCATGTTTGATCATGAAGTTATGGATGATCATCTCAAGCATGACTATGAATGTGCTATCAAGGATGGAGAACAAGGTCAAATCACTCCTGAATAAATGATAGTCCTAAGAGATTCTCATGAGACCAAGGTAGAGAAAATAGCTATTGAAGATGATATTCATGAGGAAGAAGATTTATGGTAAAATTTCAATGCCATATGAAAATAATTCGATAAGTTAGGTAAAGATTTTACTTCTCCATAAGATTACACATCTGATGACAAGTTTACTGATGAGTCTAATAAACATGATCTTGAGTGTTCAATTAAATATAAAGATGAAGCTCATTCTGCTGGTCAAGAACCTACTGTCATGAAGCCATTTGATGATGATAGTGTACATGAAGTTTTGGACATGGATAATGATGTCAAGGTAAATCTTATGGTACCTAAAAGATAGTAAAGACCTCCATCTAAGGTAAAACCACATTTAGGGATGTGGGAACATGGTGAAATAACACTTGGTGATTCTAAACATCAAACACATTATGCTAAGGAGGAGAGCAAAGTTGAAAGGACTGTCATATTTCCAAACTTGCACATCAAAGGCTAAGTACATGAGAAGGTTGAGAATTTTTGGATGCAAGAAGAGTCCATTTGCATAGTTAACCTATTTGAAGTTACTTGGTGCTTATTAAACCTCATGCCAATGAAGTTGGTAAACACCATGAAGAAGATGGAGGCATCAATGCTAAAGGTTAAAAGGCTACATGTCTCACTAAATCCTTCATGTCATGAAGCAAGGAAGGTTTCAAAATTTCCCTTTGATTTAAGAGGGAGGTATGTTTATTTTTTAGTTGTACATAGTTGTTTGCTTTCTACTTTCCTAAGTACTTTAAGCACATGTGTGTCTTGTTATTGTGTTTCCTTTGCTTTGTGTGTGTCTTTTATTTTGTGTGGTTGAGGTAATTAGTTATCTTATCTTGGTGTAGCTTGTTGTCAATGGTCAAAGTCCTCTTGTGTGTTTCATACTTTAGATGAATTCCTAATCCCAATGGACTGATAAGGCTATTGGTCTAGCTAGTATAACATGCATACTACCCCTATGAGTCACCAATTTGTTGACCAAATTTGACCCTGTAGGTCAAATTAGGACCCCTATACATTAAAAAAATGATTTTTTAGGTGTTTATGGATATAATTTTATGTCAAGAGGTGTATTATAGGTTAATTGTTGTCATTTAATATTATATTATCCTTGGTCCTTAGTCATTTTAATCCTTTTAATCCTAGGAGTCAATTTGAGGTTAAAACAAAGAGCATTTAATGACTTGTACAAACTCCTTTGGAAATTTTAAGGTTCCAAAAGGTTAATTCATGTGCCATGTGTCCTATTATACCTTACTCAACTGTTCCTAACTGAAAAGTGGTAGGTTCCTTAGAAAAAGGGTTTTTTTTTGGAGAAAAGAGGAGTTTTAATGAGGTGTATGGACTTGTACAACATCATACAATTGATGAAATTTTAGGAGTATTATTTAGTCTTCCATACACTTTTTTATATTATTAGTTTGATCAAAATCTCAAAAAAATGAAGAAAACTACTTATCTCTCCTTCCACTATGCTTGGCAAGCAAGAATAACCTTCAGGTTTGTACTTGGTGTTAAAGAAAAGAGGTTTCAAGAAAAATTATCTTGGGGATGTATTATAAACTTAGTTATATTCCATTTTATGTTTGTTTTTAGAGGAATGGTGGTATATGATTTATGAACCATTCCTAATAAGTTGACTTATCCAATTTACTTGTTAATTTGTGCACCTTATAGGTTTTTCCTTGGTTTGGATAAGTATGCACAATTAAATTCATGATGTTGTTTTTAGATGACATTAACTCCCTCATAAAATTATCCCTATGCTTGGTTTCATGTTTCAAAGTGTTTGGATAGGTTAAGTACATCAAAGTTGTAAGAGAAGCACCATTTTATGTTGTAGGCAAAATTTTCACTATTTTCAGAGTCTCTAGGATTTTGTAGTGATGTCAGGGGATGATAATAAGTTAATTCCCATGTTTACAATGTTATTTTTATCTGATATTATTCCAAGCTCATATTTCAAAGCATACTCCATGAGGGTGAAATCATAAGGACATGCAACCGTTTTACCCTATGACTGACTTTCATAGTCAGACATGGTAAATCACATGTGTGAAACCTATATGGCATGTTCATAGAGGTGTGATGGAGGTTATAAAGCCTTGGTGTATCTTTGATCAACATTAAGTAATGAATTTAACATTTAAAAGGTAAGAGAGGGCTGTTACAGTCATGTTGAACACTTTCACACAGTTTACCATGGACATATTCATCTACAAGTGCCATGGAGGGAAAATGCCATGCTAAAATGAAGTTTTGACTTGTTATAAATATTAAAAAGTTTTATTGAATCCATTTTTGAATTTGGAGGAGGTAAAATGGTTTTTAAAATCTCATAAGCCATGAGTATAGTTCATAACTCTACTCACTGCTTACGAGTAACTCAGAATGTACCTACAGGTGCCATCATATAAATCAATCATGTTACAAAGGAGTACTTGAAATGATCAAAGGAGTATTGAAAATGAAGATAGTATATTTGAAACTTTTGAGATAGGTAAAAAACCATTTTAAATTAAAATACAATACACACTACCCATATTCACATTGCTGCTTGTGTATGAAAATGGCCACCTACAGGTGTTAGCATAGAGCTTAGAGGTGTTTTGAGGCATTGAAAAAAGTGATGAAATATTCCTTGGAAGCCCTAAAATATTATGTTAACCATGACAAGAATATTTTAAGGTCAATTTTACCAATTAAAGTTGGAAACCATGTTCAACGGGAAAATGACTGGTTCAGGGACATTTTCCCAAAATTGGCAAACTAGAGTTCTAGGCCCTTTTTTGGGTATCATCATATAGAGTTATATTGGTTTCTAAGACCTAAAAATACATTCATTGGAAATCTCCCATATATTTCTCTTGATTTAAAAAATAATAGAGGTTATTGAGTTGAAGAGATTGGTTTCCAAAAGGTCCCAAGTTGCCTTTTAAACACTAAAATTCCACAGTCTTATATACAACAGGATGAATCAATAGCATTTTAGGCCTAGTGAGTAAAGTGGATTCTTGGAACTAGGTTGGAATGCCTTGTTGCACTAGGATATACAAATTTTGGTAAGATAAGCATCAAGTTAGGTATGGAATATGGTTTGCATCAATTAGTGAATGTGACAGTCTGTACAAGTGGCCTGAGCATATTCATCTATAACCAACATAAGGTTCAACCTGAGAAGGTACTTATTTATTGCAATGTATGAGTGTTAGGCATGTTTAATAGTTATGAAAGTGATTGAAAACTTCCCCAAAGTTTCAAAGTGTCTTAATAAGTAAATGTGTTGGTCTTTAATGCTCATAAACACCTAAAGGTTATTCATCTATAGCCTACCTATGGATGCTCATAAAGCTCTCAAAATGAACTTGGGGAATGATGGTCTCTTAGAGCTCATACAACCTACCTATAGAAGGTTAATTGAGGTATTCCAAGGGTTTCCAAGGATATATTACAATCTCCAAGGGAAACCAACACCCATGAGACTCCATGTTGCCATAACATAGTCAACTGTAGTTGACTATGACACAGGTAGAAAGTAAAGAGACTATGTTTTTAGTGAGGTCTAGCATAATAAAGTGAACAAGTGGGTATAAAAAAATGTAAATTTGACCTAATAAACTCTAAGGGGATGAAAAAAATTACTTTTAAGCTCAAATTAGACAAGCATACCTATAGATGTCCCCTCTAAGGCAAAAACACACTCAAAAAATGCATACAGTCTTGAGAGCTAGGTAAAGTGTATGGAGGGGTACCTAGAAGTTAGAGTGATGAATGAACTGGAAATAAATACATCATGATTAAAAAGGTCTCAATAGGATCTTATTATAAACTAATCAATAAAATAAAGTGTTATGGACAAGTATCACATAGTCCTTATGAAAATCCTACATACATCATCTACTTCACACAAGTTTGTTTTGGATGTTGAGAGAGTTGAGGGGTAAAATGATCTAATATAGGGTTGAATTTTTATGTAGGTGGTATCCATAACTTGGAAAATACCCTAAAATAGTCACCATTTTATGAATAAATAGGGGAGTGCTCTATATTTTGTCTTAGACAGAGGGCACTCCCCTCATGCATAAATCTTGTAGTCCTTAATATGGGAAATAAAGGATGAACCAGGAGTTATTTTGACATTTAAGGAAGATGTGGGAAGCTAAGAAACATACAAACCAAAATTATAAATGACATATAGAAGGATTCATCCCATCTTGGAGGTTTAGACCCTCAAACTTGTAGGCAGGCCTACTAGACATGGCTAGGCTTAGAAGCCAAATAGAGGGTCACATTCATTTCCAACCTTGGTAGAGATTTCTAATAGATTGAGGCATGTTTTTAGGGTCATTTTGGATGTGATAAATCTCTTGGCATTTAGATATATCAAAAATAGTCTATTTTTTAGCTCGAAACCAAATTAAGCATACAAGAAATGAGAAAACAAGCTTGATAGGCTACTTTTGAATGCTCATATCACATCTGAAGCTTTTTATGGAAATCCAAGAAATTTGGAGATGTTATAAAGGGTCATAAAAAACCATTTTGTGACATTATTTTGAAGGTTGGATGTGAGATCTCTATGAATAAAGCTTAAGATGTCAAAACTATCTAAAACCCTTGGGAAAGACCTGATTGGGAAAATGAGGTTGGAGGACTATCCAGATGGCCTAGTTTGACTAGAAAAGTGATTCAAAATTGTAGAGGACTTGTTTAGGATCCTTCCCATCCTTTTGAGTTGTATGAAAGGAGTAAAAAATAGGGTATTATTTATTATGTTGTGTGTTATGTAGGTTCTAGGAGGTTCCAAGAGATTTCAATCAAATAGAAGGGAATATTAGGAATCAAGTTAAATCCCCATGTCAATTTAAATCCTTAGAACAAATCCTAAGTGCCTAAACCAACTACTTCATCTAACCCAATCAAAACTGGCATAGTGACCAAGCTAGTGAGAAGGGTGGAAAACTTCAAGTGAGATGATTTTATGGTGTACATGATGCCTCTAAGGCTATGGAGGGTCTTTAAAAGTGTAATCCACTACATATTAATAATTTTCATGGAAAAATGATGCTTTTTGGAAGCTAAGTGTGAAAGGTGTGTGGAAGAAGAGTTTTCTTAGATTGTAGATGGTAATGGCTCATTCCCAACTGATTCCATATGATCAGGATTGAAACCAATGCACGGAGAGGCATGTATAAAATACTTACCCTCATTCCAATCATCATACCTATCCTTATTTAGTTTTGGGATGTTCAAATACAGGTGAATAATGAAGGTAGTTTTATGAGCCATCAAAGCTAATTTCATGCCACTTTTCATGAGTTTCATGAATTGGATGGACATTTGTACTTCCTAACCTTGCATGGTTAATTTCACATCTTCTTATAATGCATATTTAACTCCTTTTCTCAGCTTGACAAGTGTCATTTTAAACTTTGGACTTCTCTCTTATCCTCTCTCTCTCAAGTTCTATAGGAATTGGCCATTTTGGCCTTTATAAATGGTAAAGCCTTTCTCATTTACATACCATTTTATCAATAAGACTTCTAATTTTTACCTCTTCCATAACTATTCATTATTTTTTACTTGAACGATGGATCTTGCTTAGTGAAGACTATGGATTCCTTAGCATGTTGTCTCATTCTCTCACATATTTGCAGCTTCTTCTTGTAGGTCATGTGAAATGTTCTAGGAAGTGTCAAGGTTTAAGTGAGTTATCCTATCCATTAGTGCCATTCAATGCCTCTTTTATATCCCTACTATCCTAAACATTCATCCATAACCTCACAATGAAACATTGATGTGAGAAGATTCAAATTGGAAAAGTGTATGTTTGATTAGTCCTTTGTTCTCATGTTTAACATGCATCTAGTTTGAAGTCATAAACTTATTTGTTGTATCACCTCCCTTAGGATAGTTTGATTTCAATTTTAACTCTCCCTTTTCCCTCACAAAGTTTAGGTGTCATAGTAATCCAAAGTGGTACATTAAGGGAGCTAGCCCTATCAATAGATTCACCTCATTCTTAGGCTAACCCACAGACTAGAGGTGTTTCAATTGTGCCACTTGGATGAGGAGAGCTAAGACATCTCTCAAAGGGTGAAAATCCAAGTGACAATAGTTTTTTTTATGCTCGATGAAGCTAAGGTATAAGAGAGTGGGAAGACTATTGGTGTGTATTTTATTTCATCAACTTTTGGAAGTGAGCAAGCTAACACCAATGGTGACCCTGAATGATAAATTCATGTTGTAATCATCCCAGGTATATCTATTTGAAAATTTTGATAATTTTTTATGTTTCCTATGACATATGAGGTTGATATGGTTAGCTATGGCCAATACTCCTATCATGAGCCTTCTTATTGGCCTTGTTATGAATCACCTTTTACCCCTCTAAATCCCTATCAAAATGGATATCAGTCCTATTATCCATGGAAGCCCTATATCCATTCATTTCCCTCTCCATATGGACACCATGTTGTTGGACAACCCTATGAGGAAGGTTATCAAGAACCACCTCTCTATTAGTCCCAACATGAGCCCTATCATTCATACCATGATGCCTATTAGCCTCAAGACTACTCTTATGAGTCTTATCATATGAAATCAGATGATTCCATGGATTATACACAAAGATATTATTGGCAAGGTTCAGCTCCTACTCATGTAGATGTGTGTCCTTCTAATTAGTCTAAGAATTCACTTCCTTATGTGCTTACTATTGCTTTTTTCCTTCCTAAATCCTCTCCCAAATTCTCTCTTTCATTCCACAATCCATCTCCAACTCATTCACTTTCAACTACACCTCATATTCTAACTCCTTCACATGAGTTCATCCATCAACCTTCCACCTCACCCCTTCTTGAGGAAGAGCCTATCTTGAGAGAAGTGAAGAAAAGCAAGTTCAATTCATGCATGATCAAGAATATCTCATGAGTATGAGGAAGAAATCACCATAAGGACTCTCCTTGGTTAACAAATGGATAATCCACAAGTTGATGCCTCCATATTTGAAGGTATATGTGTCCATGAAGTAGGCTCTAATTCCTCCATTTTTGAGGGGATGTGTATCCATGAGGAATGTGGCCAAGACTTAAAGAGAGAGGTATTTGAAGATGACTCTATGTCTAATCATGATGTCATGGATAACCATATCAACAGTGAATATGAATGTGATATAAAGGATGGAGAACAAAGTAAAATCACTCCTTAAGAAGTGGTATTCCTAAGATAGTCTAATGAGACCAAGGTAAAGAAAATAGTTCTTGAAGATGACATTCATGAGGAAGAAGATTTATGGCAAAAGTTCAATGCCATATGCAAGGAATTTCATAATTTGGGTAAATATTTTTCTTCTCCAAAATATTGCACATATAATAAAAAATTTTATGGTGACTCTAATAAACATGATCTTGAGTGTTCAATCAAACATAAATATGAAGCTCATTCTGCTAGTCAAGAACCTATTGTCATGAAGCCATTTGATGATTCTAGTGTACATGAAGTTGTAGATATGGATAATGATGTCAAGGAAGATATTGTGGTACCTAAATACATTAAAGATCTCCATCTGAGGTAAATCCACATTCAAGAGTGTTGGAACATTGTGGAATAACTCTTTATGCTTTCAAACATCAAGCACATTATGCCAAGGAGGAGAGCAAGGTTGAAAGGATGATCATATTTTCAAACTTGCACATCAAAGGACAAGTACATGAGAATCTTGAGAATATTTGGATGCAAAAAGAGTCCATTTCCATAGTTAACCTATTTGGATCTGCTTGGTTCTTAGTGGACCTCATTCCAATGAAGTTAGAAAACACCATGAAAAAGATGGAGGCATCAATGCTAAAGGTCAAAAGGCTACATGTCTCAATAAATACTTCATTTCATGAAGAAAGGAAGGTTTAAAACTTTCCCTTTGATCCAAGGAGGACGTATGTTTAGTTTTTTGTTGTACATTATTTTTTTCTTTTTTCTTTCCTAAGTGCTTTGAGCACATATGTGTCTTGTTAGTGTGTTTGCTTTACTTTATGTGTGCCCTTTGTTTTGTGCGGTTGAGGTAATTAGTTGTCTTATCAAGATGTATCTTGTTTTCAATAGTCAAAGTCCTCTTGTGTGTTTCAGACTTCAGATGACTTCCTAAGCCCAATGGACTGATAAGGCTATTGGTCTAATTAGTATAGCAGGCATACTACCCCTATGAGTCACCAAATTGTTGACCAAATTTGACCCTATAGGTCAAATTGGGACCCCTATAGGTAAAATAATATATTTTTTTAGGTGTTTAGGGGTCTAATTTTATGTCATGAGGTGTATTATAGGTTAATTTATGTCATTTAATGTTATATTAGCCTTGGTCCTTAGTTATTTTAATGCTTTGAGTCCTAAAAATCATTTTGAGGTCAAAAAAGGAGCATTTAAAGAATTATACGACCTCTTTGGGACATTTGAAGGTTATAAAAGGTTATTTCACATGCCATGTATCCCATTATGCCTTAGTCAATTTTTCTTAACTGAAAAGTGGTAGGTTCCTTAGAAAAAAGGTAGTTTTCCTAGAGGAAAAAAAAGGTTTTAATGAGGTGTATAAACTTGTATGACCTCCTATAGTTGATGAAATTTTAGGAGTGTTAGTTGGTATTCCATATATTTTTTTCAGTGATCAATTTAATCATAAGATAAAATACATGAAGAAAATCACTTATCTCTCCTTCCACTAGGCTTGACAAGTAAGAATGGCCTTCAGGTTTGTACTTGGTATGGTCAACAAAAGAGGTTTCAAGAAAAATTATCTTGTGCATGTCTTATAAACCTAGTTAGATTAGATTTTATGTTTATTTGTATAGTAATTGTGGTTTATACTTTATGAACCATTCCTAAGAAGTTAACCTATCTTATTTGCTTGTTAATTTATGCACCTTATAGGTTTTTCCTTGGTTTAGACAAGTCCGTACAATTTACTTGGTGATGTTGTTTCTAGATAATGTTGAATCCCTCCTAAAATTATAACCATTATTTGTTTCATGTTTCAAGGTGTTTGGATAGGTAAAATACATCAAATTTGTAAGAGAAGCACCATTCTATGTTGCAGGCAAAATTTTTACTATTTTAAGAGTCTCTAGGCTTTGGTAGTGATTTTAGGGGATGATAATAATTTAATTTACATTTTTATAATGATATTTTTATCTCCTCCCATTACAATCTTGTGTTTCAAATCATTCTCCATGAGGGTGCAGTCACAAGGATCATGCAGCCAGTTTACCTACGACTGTCATACACAGTCAGTCATGGTAAATAAAGTGTGTGGGACCTATATGACATGTTCATAGAGGTGTGATGAAGTTTTTAAATCCTTGTTGTATCTTTTATCAACATGAATTAATTAATTTAACATTGAAATGGTAAGAGAGGGTTTTTACACTCATGTTGAACACTTTCACATAGTCTACCATTGACATATTCATCTATAAGTGCCATGGAGGGGAAATGTCATGTTGAAATGAAGTTTTAAATTGTTATAAAGCTTAAAAATTTGGAGGGAATCCATGTTATAATTTAGAGGAGGTAAAATGGTTGTTAAAATCTCATAAACCATGAATATAGTTCATAACTTTGCTCACCTCCTACAAGCAACCCAGAATACACCTACAGGTGCCCTCATAGAAATCAATCACGTTGAAAATGAGTACTTGAAATGATCAATGAAGTATTGAAAATGAAGAGATTATATTTTAAACTTTTGAGATAGGTAAAAAACCATTTGAAATTCAAATATGACACACACTTCCCATACTCACATTGTTGCCTGTGTATGAAAATGACCACTTACAGGGGTTAACAGAGAGCTTAAAAGTGTTTTGAGGCATTGAAATAAGTGATGAAATATTACTTGGAAGCCATAACATATGGTTGTGAACATGAAAGGCCTATTTTAGGTTCAATTTGGTCAATCAGAGTTGGAAACCATGTTCAAGGGGAAAATGACTGGTTCAAGGAAATTTTCCCAAAATTGGCAAAATAAAGGTGTAGGCCCTTTTTTGGGTATCATCATATAGAGTTGTATTGGTTTATAAGACCTTAAAATACATTCATAGGAAATATATCATATGTGTATATTTATTTTTAAAATAATATAGGTTCTTGAGTTGAATATATTGGTTTCCAAGAGGTCCCAAGTTGGCTTTTAAACATTGAAATTCCACAGTGTTATATACAACAGGATGAATCAATAGCATTTTAGGCCTAAAGAGTAAAGTGGATGATTGGAACTAGGTTGGAATGTATTGTTGCACTAAGATATACAAATTTTGGTAATATAAGAATCAAGGTAGGAATGGAAGATGGTTTTCATCCATTAGTGAAAGTAACAATGCTTACACGTGGCCTGAGCATATTCATCTACAACCAACATAAGGTTCAAGCTGAGAAGGTGATTATTTATTGTAATGTATGAGTTTTAGACATGTTTAATAGTTTGGATAGTGATTTAATTCTAACTCAAAGGTTTAAAGTGTACCAATAATCAAACATGATGGTCTTTAAATCTAATAAACACCTATAGTTTATTCATCTATAGCCTGCTTATAGATGCTCATAGAGCTCTTAAAATGAGCTTAGGGAATAATGGTCTCTTAGAGCTCATACAACCTGATTGTAAAAGGTTTATTTAGGTAATTCAAGTGTTTATAAGGATATATTACAATATCTAATGGAAACCAACACCCATGAGACTCCATGTTACCATAACATAGTCAAATGTAGTTGACTGTGGCACAAGCAAAAAGCAAAGAGACTATGTTTTTGATGAGGTCTAGCATAAGAAAGTGAACAAGTGGGTCAAAACAAATGTAAATTTGAAATAATAAACTCTTATGGCATCAAAAACATTACTTTCAAGCTCAAATTAGAAAAGCATACCTATAGGTTTCCCCTCTAAGGCAAAAATACACTTAGAAAATGTATACAGTCTTGAGAACTAGGCAAAGTGTATGGAGGGCTACCTAGAAGTTAGAGTGATGAATGGAATAGAAATAAATAAATCATGATTATTAATGTCTCAATAGGATCCTATAATAAAAAAATCAATCAAATAAATGGCCCTAGATAGGTATCACACAGTCCTTATGAAAAAATTGCATACACAGTCCACTTCAGACAAGTTTGTTTTGGATGTTGAGAGAGTTGAGGGGTCAAATGACATAATAGAGGGATAAATTTTTGTGTAGAATATCTCCAAAACTTGTATAATCCCATAAAATAGTCATGATTTTTTCAATAAATATGATAGTGCCCTCTATTTTGTCTTAGATAGAGGGCACTCCCCTCATGCATAAATCCTACAGTCCTTAAAATGGGAAATAAAAGATGAACCAAGAGTTTTTTTGACATTTTAGGAAGATGTGGGAAGCTAAGGAACATATTAAAAAACATTATAAATATCCTAAATAATAAGTAATCCCATCTAGGAGGTCTAGACCCTCAAACTTATAGGTAGGCCTACTATTCATGGCTAGGCCTAGAAGCCAAATGGAGGGTCATATTCATTTTCAACATTGGTAGAGATTTCCAATGGATTGAGGAATGTTTTTAGGGTCATTTTTGATGTGATAAATCTCTATTTATTTAGAGAGATCACAAATAGTCCATTTTTGAGCTCAAAACCAACTTAAGCATGCAAGAAATTAGAAAACAAGATTGATAGGCTAGTTTTGAATGCTCATATCTCCTCTGAAGCTTTGCATGGAAATCCAAGACATTTGGATATGTTATAAAGGGTCCTAAAAAACCATTTTGTGGAATTGTATTGAATATTGGATGTGATATCTCTATGAACAAATCTTAAAAGCTCAAAACTATCTAAAACCCTTATAAACCCTTGGGAAGGACCCGATTGGGAAAATGAGGTTGGAAGGCTATCCAGATGGCCTAGTTTAACCAGGAAAGTTCTTGAAAATTTCAAAGGACTCTTTAAACCTTCCCATCCTTTTGAGTTGTATAGAATTGTACAAATAGAGTACAAAATAGGGTATTTTTGTCTATTTTATGTGTTGTGTAGGTTTCAGGAGGTTCCAAGAGATTAAAATCACATGGAAGGGAATATTAGGACTTAAGATAACTACACATGTTAATTTAATACTTTGGAAAAACTCCTAAGTGCCTCAACCAAATGCTTTATCTTAGCTAATCAAAATGGGCATAGTGGCCAAGCTAGTAAGAAGGGGTGGAAAACTTTAAGTGAGCTAATTTTAAGGTGTACCTGATGCCTCTAATGCCATAGAGGGTATTGAAAAGTGAAATACACTCCATTTTATGAATTTTCATGGAAAAATTATGATTTTTAGAAGCCAATCATGTAAGGTGTGTGGAAGAGGAGTTTTCTTAAACTACAAATGGCAATGGCTCATTCCCAGATGATTCTAGATGACCAAGACTAAAACCAATGCATGAAGAGGAATGTATAAAATACTTCCCTCTAATTATAATAATAGGACCTATGCCTAGTTAGTTTTGGGATGTTCAAATAGAGGTGAATAATAAAGGCAACTTTTTGAGCCAACAAAAGGAATTTCATGCAACTTTTCATGCATTTCATGACTTGGATGGACATTTTTACTTCCTAAACTTGCATGGTTCATTTCACATATTATTAACATGCATATGTAACTCATTTTATTAGCTTTAAAAGTGTATTTTTTACCTTTAGACTTATCTCTTCTCCTCTCTGTCTCAATTTCTATAAGAACTAGCCATTTTAGCCTTTGTAATTCATGCTCCACCTAAGTATGGTGAAGCCCTGCCCATTTGCATACCATTTGATCAATAATACTACTGATTTTTACCTCTTCCATAACTTTTAATAGTTTTTTTACTTGAATGATGGATATTTCTTAGTAAAGGTTATAGATTCCTTAGCATGTTGTCTCATTCTCTCACCTATTTGCAGCTTCTTCTTGCAGGTCATGTGAAGTGTTATGGGAAGTGTCAAGTTTTAAGTGAGTTATCCTATTCATTAGTGACATTAAAGGATTATTGTATATCTCTCCTAGCCTAAACATCCATCCATAACCTCATAATTAAACATTGATGTGATAAGACTCAAATTGGAAAAGTGTATGTTTGATTAGTCCTTTGTTCTCATGTGTAACATGTAGCTAGTTGGAAGTCATCAAATTATTCAGTGTATCACCTCCCTTAGGATAGTTTGATTTCAATTTTTTATCTCCCTTTTCACTCACAAAGTTTAGGTGTAGTAGTAATCCAAAGTGGTACATCAAAATAGCTAGCCATATCTAGATATTCATCTCATTCTTAAGCTCGCCCACAGCTTACTCTATAACCTCTTCGCAGGGACATGGGTTTAGACGGAAGGAAAATGTAATTTATTTGTATTTGAATGTGTTTATTTAAGTCATATGAAACATGATTTTTATAATTATTTATTATTTTAACCCACATAGGCACCTGTTATCCTCCCTCATAGGAAAATCAAAAAAGTTGAACAAATTACATCTTTAACATCTTCAAGTACACACGGGCATCCTTCCAAGGAAAAAATATAATGTGAAGAATTGTGAATTTTTAAAGTGATAAAAAATATTGTGATCTTATTTTTGTGCTTTTACTTTCATAGTAATATGTTTCCATCTCCTAGTAACATGAAGACTCAAATGTTTCATGTGAGCATGAAGATGATGTTGAATTTTAACTACCACAAGATTTCTATAGTGACATACCATGATCTCTGCATTGTATAAAGGTAATTCTCCTATGGTTTTATATTTTCAATTTAGGTGTATATCCTATGAATTTGAAATTGGAAATGTTTATTTAATTTGAAAATTTTTATGTGTGTATATTATCTTTGAGCACGAGTAGTATGGTTACAATATTTTAAAGGAATTTCGATATAGGGACCAATTTTATTGTATTGAACCCCAATGTCTTACATTTTATGAAGGTGGAAGGAAACTAAGGTCAAAACCATAGTTTAATTCACACCATGCTAAAATGCACATGTTGCCTCCCTTTCTAGATTATTAATCAATTAGGCATCCAATCAAGGGAAGACAACGAAAGTCTATAGGATGGAACTCACAACAACTATATGGGATACATAGACAAAAGAAAGTTTCTTTAAAAAAATTAAAATGATTATGAATCTAATGATATGATCCCCGAAGGGTTGGAATCTATAGAAGAAGAAGTCAAGATTTAAAATTCTACAGAAAATAAATAGAAAAGGAGGTGGAAGATTATAAGGTGTAGGGAATTTCAAAAAGTAAGTGATATGTTATCTTTTTTCCATTATATTCATATATTAACTAATACAATCACATATTATGATTACACAAGCTATGAATGTGATAGGAAAAATAAAATTCCATAGCTTTAAATAAGAATGTGAAGGAGAGAAGATTAGAGTGAAAGAAGGTATATTTATTTATTCTCAATTTATCAATCACTCTTGCTTTTGAATCAAGCATCTCTATTTTTTTTATTTTTAAAATTAACTGTATTCATTTTTTGTAATAGTAGGACAAAGATGTTTCAACAAAAAAGAAGGAATGAAAATGGATAAGAAATGTTTGAATAAATATTTTACATTTGATGGCTTATTCAGTTTGTGGAGATTTAATTTGTTTTTATGATAATCATGTCAAATGTTATGACACATTGAAGAGGGTGGAAATGTGATCTCATATCCTATAATGAGGCTGTTAAGCATAGGCTTATACTAAGAGGGGGGGGTGAATCAATATAAGATAATCTTTTAAATTTAATCAACCAAAACAACCATAGACATTTAAGATCTAGAAATTAATAACATAAGAGAACACAAGATTTATGTGGAAACCTTTTCGAGAGAAAACCATGGAAGAATATTGATTTTATATATAAATAACTCTTTTACAATGTTTGTAGGAACCAACCTACTAGAGACACCAATCGCCAAACCAAGCACCAAATCAGTCAAATTGTGAGAACCCACCCATTAGAGACGTCGATCCCCTTCACCAAGTACCAACCCAACCAATTTTTGAGCATTGACCCATAGGAGCACCAACCCCTAGACTATGAGGCACAGACCCCAAGAAAAATCAATTCCACCATCTATGATTGCTTCTTCAATCGAATGATGGCTTTTCTTCTCTTAAACTTTCTCTCTCACTAATTTTATTATATAATTTATGCTCTCCTCTCTTTCATAATTATAAAATGATATTCTTCATTAGAATAAATCTTACCTTCACACTTCTTCTCTTAAGAGATATTCTATTTCATTTTCTAATCTTCCTCTCTTCCTCATCTCTCATACTTATATGATCTTCAATCAAATTGAATGCTTGTTATACTTACACATCTCTTCTCCCTTATATAGCCTTTAAAATATGTGTCCCATCCAAGAGGTACCTCTTCACGAAGATATGTGACCATTGACATTTCTATCAACATTTCTGTTAACATTTCTATCAACATTTGTGTTCACTTCCATTCACATTTCCATTCACTTCCATCAACATTTATATTCACTTCCAGAAATAATTCCATTCACTTATGATAATAATTCCATTCACTTCTGACAATAATTCTATTTGACATTTCCATTCATATCCATTACAATTCCTTTGACATCAATGATAATTATTCCAACAATCTCCCCCTTTGGCATTGATGTCAATATCGATGAATTAGTATATAAACTCCCCCTTGTTATGGTTATCCTCATTTATTCCCCCTATCTTCAATTCTCCCCCTTTGACATCAATATCAAGGGGTTATAAACTCTACTCCCCATGAGCTAATGCTTCTTCTCAAAGTCAGTACATGCAAAATATTTTATCTTCTTCTATTGTTCCCCTTCATACCATATTTCCACTGTGCACATCATTTCTCTCTTGATTTAACATGGTATTTACTACCATATCTACTTTTACCTTTTGCATAAGTACATATTACTCTTTTTAATTGTCTAGCTACTGCATCCACTTCCAAACTTGCATGAATTCTCTTTTGAGTTTGGTTTGGGCATCCTCTTTCTTGTTTTGGTCTATAGTATTACTTTTACATTGTCTTTCTATATGTCAATACTTATTGCAATTATAACAAACAATGTCTTTTGATAATGGAGTAAATGAATTTCTACCTAAGAAACCATATGAATATTTGTTTCCATTCTAACCATGCCCATTCCTTTCACATCCTTCACTTGTGTCATAGTTCTATGCATACTCATATCTTGCATTCCTATTCCTCTTATCTACATTTTTACCACTATTCCATGCATATCCATTCCTAACATGCTTCTCACACTCATTTTCTCTATGAACACAAATGTTGCAAGACAAAGCAATAGCCATAAAATGATCCTTGGAACCTGTCAGACTATTTTGGTAAGAATGATCTTCTATCATGCCAATGGTTATTTCCATTGTCTTCTACTTGTGGAACTTCATTCCTTGGGGAAGTCTTCTCTTCTATCTTCATAGGTTTATTAATTTTAACATCTTCCTTGGTAACCTTTTGTTCATCTCCATAGCCAAGATTTGACTTGTCAAATAGTGGCCTCTAACGATCTAGAATTTCATATAGAACTTAAATGTTTTCTCTAATCTTAAGTTGCTTGTCAATTTAGCATTCATCTTTTCTAAATCCTTTCTCAAGAAAACAATCTTAGCATCTATCTTCTCACATTATTCCTTCTTTGTTTTTAGTTTGATTTTAGTCTCTTCCTTTATTTTCTTTGCCTCTTCGACTTGAGCATTTAGAATCATGATGAACATTTTTGACTCCTCTCAAATTTTTGATAAATCTTATTCTTTATCTTGATCATTTTATTTATATTTATGAATTTATCGCTTTTTTTTTCAATTCTCTTTATTGAGAATTTTATTTTTAATCAAGTCACTTAAGAGTAATCCTTTGAGATCTAATTCTACTTCTCTAGCTTCTACATCACTCCAAGATTATCCTCTAGTTATCTAGTCATCACCATCCTAATCTTCTATACCCATGAACAAAAATTCACCTCTATCACTATCTGTAACACCTTTTTCAATCTCCACGCTTGAGCTACTAGCCCTATTTGAATAAAGTCTTTTCTTTTCTTTATCAGATCTCTTCTTTTTCTCAAATTTCTCTGATTTGTAGTTTTTCTTGCTCTTTTGATACTTACTGTCTTTCTCATCATGTTCCTCTTCGTCATTACTACTCTCTTATTTTAAATGAGGACACTTATTTGAAAAGTGTCGTATTTTTCCACAATTGAAACACTTAAAAATTAACTTACCTTTATATCTCCCAAATCCCTTTTTAAGATTTATTACAAATAGGGCTTCTTCTTTATCTAACTCTTCACTAGTGATATAGCTTGATTCATGTTTTTCCTTTTTCACTTTCTTTGATACTTTGAAAGTTTCTTCATGTTTTGTTGGCTTTTTTACTTCCATCCTTATTTTATATGCTATGAGAATTCTATGTAATTCATCCATCTTCAATGTGTCTAAGTCCTTCATTTCTTCAATAGTTGCGACTTTCACATTATACCTCATATGAAGTGACCTTAGTAATTTATGTACTATTGTTGATTCTTCCATTTTATCACCTAGTATTTTGATCATGTTGAATATCTCATCCACATGAAGAAGATAGGCTGCAACATTTTCTTCGTATTTCATCTCAAGACTTTTAAACTACCTTATATGCATTTGAAGCTTTGCTTTCTTGACCTTGTCATCACCTTCATAGATATTCTTAAGTTTTTACCATATATCTTTTGTTGACACATAATGTATTACTTTTATGAACTCAAATTATGATAATCCACATAAAATTTCATTCATCACTTTTGAATTAATCTCACATGCCTTCTTTCTAGCCTAATCCATTCACTAATTTGTTGGTGCTATGTACCCCGTCACTACTAATAACCAAATATCAAACCCTAGAGCCATAATATATGTTCTCATCCTTATGCTCCAAAAATCATATTTTTTTTCCACAAAAAAATGGTGCTTTGTTTGTAGAGAAACCATCCTAACCTTGATGACTAGTCATATGTGCTCCCAGGATCTACCTTCTAGTATTTAAACTAATTTTGAAGGAACCACTCTGATACCAATTTTTGAGCATAGGCTTATACTAATAGCGGGGGGGTAAGGGGGGGTGAATCACTATAAGATAATATTTTAAATTTAATCAAACATAACAGCCATATACATTTAAGATCTAGTAATTAGTAACACAAGAGAACACAAGATTTATGTGGAAACCCTTTCGAGAGAAAACCATGGCAAAATATTACTTATATATATAAATATCTCTTTTACAATGTTTACAGGAACTAACCTAATAGAGACACCAATCCCCAAACTAAGAACTAACTCGGTCAAATTGTGAGCACCCACCCACTGGAGACACCAATCCCCTTCACCAAGTACCAACTTAGCCATTTCATGAGCACCAACCCCTAGACTATGAGGCACCAACCCTAATCCAAATTGATTCCACCATCTATGATTTCTTCTTTAATCGAATGATGGCTTTTCTTCTCTTACACTTTCTCTCTCACCAATTTTATTACATAATTTATGCTCTCCTCTCTTTCATATTTATGAAATGATATTCTTCACTAAAATAAATCTTCCCTTCACACTTATTTTCTTAAGAGATATTCTATTTCATTTTTCACTCTTCCTCTCTTCCTTCTCTCTCACACTTGTATGATCTTCAATCAAATTTAATCCTTTTTATACTTCCACATCTCTTCTCCCTTATATAACCTTTAAAGGATGTGTCCCATCCAAGAGGTACCTCTTCACCAAGAGATAAGACCAATGAAATTTTCATCAATATTTTTGTTAACATTTATATCGACATTTCCATTCACTTCTGGCTATAATTCCGTTCACTTTTGGTAACAATTCTATTCACTTCTGGTAACAATTCTTTTTGACATTTCCATTTATACCCATTACAATTCCTTTAACATCAATGAAAATTATTCCAATAGAGGCTTTTCCCATAAGGTAAATATATGTAGTTATTTATCCTCAATAAATAAAATATTCCCAAAAAGGGAAAGAATTTTAATTCAAGTTCAAGAATCATCTCATAAAATGTTTTCACATGTTATATTCTTTGTAATGGAAAGGTCATTAAAAAAGGAATGTATTAAAAATATTTTGTCTTTGTTTTTTGGTTTTCTAGGGTCTTGATCACATATTTGATGCTTACTTTGGCTAGTTAGGTCTTATTCATAGTCGTGTGTTTAGTCTATTGACTAGGTTTTTGCATTAATGATAAAATTTGATTTAAACCAAGTTGAGTGATTTTTAATTTTAATTTTGTCTATTTTGAAACCAATTAAAATATCATTAGTAAAATAAAAAACATGTATGATCTATTAAGTTGTCAAATTCCATCATATTATCTAGTTCAAATTCATCTTGGCCATCATTATGTATTTTCCCATACTTAGAATTAGTGTTATGTAACAAAGTCTTTTTTTTTGAGTTTCAAACCCACATCATCGATAACGATGTGTTATGGGCTATGTCATATATGATTTCATCATGCAGAATTATAAATTTTAGGTATTTTTCATTATTCTAATGGATGTAACTTTATTAATATAACATAAGGTTAATTTCTACATATCACCTCTCTTCAACTTGAAACTAGGGTTTCATTATACTATGCCTCTATTCTATAATAGTGTTGTAACCAAACATGCACACCTTCAACAATGATCATATTTTATAACTACTTCCTTAATGGATGAATGGAATTCAAATAGGCAACACTGCCTTACATTAACAAAAATTGAATACCAAAATATTCAAATAAATGTCCATTTCCCCTAGCTAACTAAGTGTAATATGAAGGGGTGAAAAAGATCTTAGTATATTAGGAAGAATTGGTTAGTAATATTATTTCATATGAATAATATGAGATTTGTTAATTTATATTTTGAGTTAGGTTTATCATTATCTTCTAAATCTTGAGATAAACATTGATATGATTGTAACATGCATATAAGGGTTGCAAAAGTAATTATGTCTTGTAATGTGGAATAAGATGTGAGTCATATATCTTGACCTTGTTGAATTAATCAAAATATGATTGGGAGCATCATGTGTTATGAAGGTTTACATTATATAACTTTATTTGACTCAATTATAAGAATACCTTATTTAATTAGTATGCTTAAAAGTTTTATAAATCTTTATATTAGATAGTATAATAAAAGGACAAACACAAAACCTTAAGATTTTGACACTACCCATGGTGTGATAAATAAAAAAACGTATCAACAAAGGGAAAAACACACACAAAACTTCCCATGGTGTGTTTCAAATGCTCCATATATAGCATTATAAAGTATCTGATACATACAATACATGTGTTCATCGATTGAGAGCCCTATCTATTCCATCTTAGCTTTAATACCATTTCATTATGTATACACCCATGTTAAATACTAGAGACAACAAACTGCATTGACATAGTTTTTTATAAATCAAATATATATTTACCTTGTGACTTTGACACATTATATGCCATGTGAAATGTACTATCTAAAAATTTCATGCATGTATGGCTCATAATTAAATGTAATGGGGCTTAATTCATCATGCCATGTGCCAATTCCCTGTTATATTCATATTAAAAGTCTAAGTGTGCAATTCATCATGAAAATGCATTATTATAAAATAGAATAACAATAATAAAGTGATCATCATAGGTGCACCTATGCTCCCTTTATAATACACTATCTATATTTCCTCATTTTAACATTTCATCTAGGTATAGAGTCACACTATAACTTTATATAACAACATGATCAAATCTGTAAGGACATTTATCCACTTTCTTGGAGGTAAGGGAAAAATCATAGAATTTACATTCTTTGTGATGTTATACATTGATTAGGTATATATTCACTTCTTATATAATACCCTTTTATTACAGTTTGTATAATGCCTTGTACCTTGCTTGTCTATATAATACCCTTTACATTTTGTTAATGGTTTATTGTTGTTCATCTTGATACATAAAGGAAATGTTCCAATGAACCATCAATCTATATAATCATCTATTTTTATCCATATTATTTCAGTCTATATAATAACCTACATCTTGGTTGTCTATATAATACACTTTACATTATGTGTAATGGTCTAATGTTATCCATCTTGATACGTAAATGAAAGGAATCAATGAACATTGGATTGGTATAATTCTCTATCATTGCCCATATTATTTTAGATTGTATAATACCCTACATCTTGGTTGTCTGTGTAATACCCTTTACATCATATGTAATGGTCTATTTTTGTCCATCTTATTATAGTCTATATAATACCTTACATCTTGGTTGTCTATATACTAAAATTTACATTATCTTTAATGGTCTAATGTTATCCATCTCAATACATAAATTAAAGCAACCACTGGACCATTAATATGTATAATGGTGTATTATTCTCCATGTTATTAAAGTCTATATACTACCTTGCATCTTAATTTTCTGTATAATACTATTAACCTTATATATAAATGGTGTTTTATTTTCCATTTTACCACAAAACATTTAGGAAACAATGAAGTTGAATGTCATTATATTAATTTTTTTTGTTCAGTAAAGGATAGAAATAAAAATAAAAGGAAACGAACCAATGAATGTGTCAAAATGAAATTGATTGATATTTTTAGTTCATTTTTGATCCCAAATAATCAAACTTTAGGTGACATATTTTCATAGGATTAGATGTCTATTAGTGTTATATACTTACTAAATATCCATGATTTTTCTTATATTTATCTTTAAATAATCCCAATCCCACTCCTCAAGTAATTTTATGGATGAATTTTAATGTCTTGAACAAATGAATGAAAAGGTGGATGATGATCTTTGAGAATACAAATTAAGGCATTTGAATACTAGGTTGAATGTATGGGAGTAATAGAATAAGGTTATAAAATAAAAGGGAGGAAAATTTGAAGGAAATCATTGAAGTAATGAATACAACCATATCATCTCTAACAAATTAGAACAAGGAGCTAAAGTTTTGTATTGAACATGTAAGAAAATAAAAACTACATGACCAAATGTGGCTCGAGGATCAAATTGCATCACTGAGAGTATATGAAGTTGTGGTAAGTGATATAGATATTTCTTTAAAAGAAATTCATTATATTAATGTAATACAAAATAAACTTTATGAGAAAGAGATCAAAGTTTGGACAAACTTTGCAATTCATCTTATTACTTGTTGTACAAAAACTCCCACTGCATCTATGCTTCCTAACTCCACAACCAATAACAATGATCATAATTAATTTATTCCTTTACTATCTTTTATTTCACTATAGTTATTAAATTTTAATTTGTATATGGTTCATTTCACATTAGTTTTTAACTTGGTATTTATTCTAGTTTCTACCTGTTGTAAAATATGAATATGCATGCCTCATAAGAATGTAAAATTTGAAAATTTTACTAACACCATGTGTGCTTAATTGGATAAATCAAGTATGGATTATTTATTAGAAAATGAAATATTTAGCATGGATTATTTACTGAAAAAGTTAAATTATCTTTTATTTATGATGTGAATGTATTAGTGATGGTAATATAAAATCTATAAAAAACATTAAATCATATTATAGCTTGTTGTCACTCTTATGGGGTTCGATAATAATAGAGTGAATCTTGAATTAGGGTTTATAAAAAGTGTGTGACGTGATACTTCCAAGATTTATGTGCTAAGTGATTACATCCTTGATACAAGGGCCATCCTTATTAACTTTACACAAAGGAATTGCTTATCAAGGGAAAAACTTGGTCATGATGCAAACATTATTGTCAATTCAGATTTGCAGCCATTATTATCTTAACCACATATAATAAGACATAAAATATCACTTGTATTATTTAAGTATCACAAAAAAAATTTAATAGCATAATGAAACTTTCATTCATTTACAGTATTGATTAAAACTTGACATGGTAAGTACTTTTTACCAAGAGAGAACCCTAAACTCATTAACTCTACATACATTTTTTTGTTCCTTCCTACTCTATAATAAATACCCAAATATTATACAAATACCACATATATTGGAAACACCAAAAATAAAAAATAAATTAATTGTGATAAACTAATATGTATTCCCTCTTGAGTTCCCACAAAATATACAATAGAGTTGCATGTTGGGATTCTCACAATATCTAGTCTATCATCATTAGCAACATGTTATAGTTGTAGTTACAATGATGGTGTATGTTTTTCATCATTTGTATTCAACTCTAACCTGGAAAGTGGAAAAAGAGGCTGATTAACAATGTCTTGTAACTACATAAGTGGTCAAACCATGCTAGTACAATTGGATGAAGCACCTCCACTACTTGTTCTACCCTATCTTGTTGTTGATTTCACATCCCCAACATCCTGTACATATTTTATCTTCACATTATGCACAAGTGAATTTTCATATATATGAAGTGTGTTAAACTTATAATCTCTTACACAAATCTTACTAGACTTTGGTCACACATTAATTTAGAATCGCTTTCAACAACCACATTCTCTATATTCTGATCATAAAGATTCATAAGACCATGAAGAAGAGATACATAGTATGAGCTATTTAATTTTATACCATCATTAATTGGAGTATAATTAAAGGTTATCAATTCTTTCCTAAAACCATAAATAATATAAACATATTTGTAACATGAATTGGTTGTATCTTAACAAGTAGTAATATACAAGACATAAATTTTGTCCTATGTAAAAAAAGGAAAACATTTAGAAAACATAAGCATCTTCAATATTCATATAATCATCTGATGTTAATGAAAATAAGTTGGCACACCCTAACCTCAAAACTTTCATAAGGTTATCCTTAGAGAATAAGAGCAAACAAAAAACTGACAATGTACATCTTTACCATATATTGCATTAATAGATTCCATATAAGGATACAAATGAAAATTCTTTGAATTCCAATTAATAATATAGTATGTCACTCTTTTCATTATAAATATGAAATCAAACATTAGAAACATCCATTCATATCACCTTTTAAGGGAACAATTATAACCACCTTCAGCATGAGCTAAGTCATAAAATATAGATGTAGATTTATAGATAGATAGGTTAAGATCCTAAAATCATTCCCAAATGAGCATATCATCAGGTTCAAGTAGTCATGAATACAGTCAATAGTCGATAACTTAATACTATGTTTCTCTCAATGTTATGTCTCTCTTAACTTAGTACCCAATTTTCATGTTTCTTGTAGGATTTCATAACACTTATCAAGTTAATAATAGAAACATAACATTGAAATAAACATAGTAGAAAGTTATCCACCACTTATGTCACTCCTTCCATTAGCAATAGGAAATTAAACATTAGAAACATCCATTCATACCACCATATAAGGGAATAGATAAGTCACAAAACATAGATGTATGTTTAAAGATAGAAGAAAGTAAGATCCTAAAATAATTCCCAAATAATCATACCATCAGGTTTAAGTAGTCAACAATCCAACCAATGGGTTTCCATGATACTTATATTATTAACTTGATTGAGTTATCAAGAAAAATGAACACAGTAAGTGTTTTTTAATTCCATAAGACATAATAATACATGTTCATCCTTCACATTAGCATAATTATCACTAAAGAAATGAGGAGTATTGTGTTGACTACTTTGTTGACTACTTGAATGAATTATGGATTAGCTATGAAATAATAATTCATTCAAAACATAATTTATTGAATAGTTTATGTAATTAAGATATGTTACATATAATTCATTGAATGCATAATCCATTCAATGTCAATTACTAATTTAATTAAAATTCACATTCCTATACTCTGCCCATAACAAAGCATTGATTGTATTGTTAACTGCTTGCACCCCTGATGGTATGCTTATTTAAGAACTCTTATGCATTGAATTCTTATGTATTCATTGAATTATATGTATCATATATTAATGACATGAATTATTCAATAAACTATGTGCTTTATGAATGATTATACCCTAACTAATCATTAATTTCTTCGGCTAGTCAATAATATAGTCAACATAAAACAAACCTAAATGTATTACACAATATAAATTGATTTGCCCTTCTGATATGCTAAACTGATATCATACTCAAGGGTTAGGGATTTAATAAAGCATAAAATGCAATTTATTATAGCTAACCAACTTATATAGTAAAATGCCTCCCAAGGGATGCTCCTATGGTCCATGCTTCTTGAATTGGGTAATGGAAAAAGGCTCCTACATAGGTAAAAAAGGTAGTGGAAAACAATAATTAGTATAATCTTTGAACATGGGAATGGAGTGCATGTAACAAGTTAGCATTCAACTTCTATTCAGTGCATTTTATTTTTTAACTAGCATTTACCTTAAATGATATTGTTTGCCTTAACCGCCATCATTTGCCTTAACCATTGTTGTTTACCTCAACCATTATTTTTTACCTTAACATGTTGTTAATAGACATTAGCCTAGTAATGAGAATTGTAATTTGACTAATGTGGTGGGCCATGTGGACATCTTAGCTAGAAATGTAAACACTCATGCAAGTTAAGGTGCTCCAAAATATAGACCCATGGAATGTTGTAAGATTAATAAATAACTAAACTTGAGGGGTTATATGGGATTAGGGTTCCACCCTTTTTCATTTTGTATACTTGTGAATGTCTTCACCAAGGCATTGTAACTTTACCCTGTTGAAGGAATGATGAAATAAACTATGACACTAGTCAAAATACCCCCAAAATATTTATTGGAGGCATTTCTTGCTCTAGGTCATCCTCCAAATAGGGGATTACACCCCTGAAACTTATTGAAAGTTCTATTCCATTCTCGTTTACCTTAGAGGCTCTAGTTAAGGTGCTTGAAATAGAATCCCTAATGTCAAAGGTAGAAGTTATATATAGATTTACTAGTAGTTGGTTGGGCCTCTTAGACTTAAAAGCTGGATTAAAAAATTTGGAGGCCCTTTATAAAAGGTATACTTGAAATTTACCCTTGTGCAAGATGGTTTTTTTTATTGTTTTTTATATTTCATTAGGGATAAGAACATAATTTTGGATGGGTGTTGGGTTTAAGGGTAGGACATCCTTATTCTAAAACTTTGGTTCCCATCTTTCAAACCCTTCATTGAGTCATTCATCACTAGGCCCATTTTGGTGCGTCTTCCACACCTCCACCTACAGTTCTCTACAAATCCATTCTTGAAGTTCATATTAGATTCTCTAGGGGAATACCTATTGATTGATTCCTCTACTTCACACTTATCCCAAATAACCTTCACTAGAATCTTGGTAGTTATTGGCATATCAAAGAAGCTTCCAGTAGTAATGGATTTCATGGTGGGGGATAAAACTTGGAAATAATCCATTTACTATGAAGGGTTATCATTCTCTTGTAATATATGCTTTAAGACATGCCACTTGGTAGTGTCCTATATTAATGCATAGATATAAAAAAGGTAGTCTAATTGGCATAAAGATGCCCTTACCAATTTAATTATAGTGGGGGAGAGTCATCCCATGAGAAGGATGTTTTGAAACTAGTTTTTTAAGAGGATATAATCGATGATCCATAAGATTTAGGTGAGACTTCCATGGATTAAAATTCTATGGATCTAAGATTTAGGGAGGAATTAGAGGATTCCATACCAAAAGGTATTTTGCCTATTTATTCAAATGACAAATTTCAACCCTAAAACATAATTAAAATTAAAATCCCTTTATTTTTAGATTCAGATATTTCAATAAAAGGATATGATTTTATTGAGGTTAAAAAGAATAAAAATGGAAGAAAATCCAGAGACCAAGAAAAATCTAGCATGACACTCCATTCCTAAAAAAAATTGGTTCTTAGTTGTTTATTTTTTAAAATCTAAAGGTTTTTTACTTTAAGTCATTGGTTGGTTGTAATAGGGGAGAGAGGTTCAATTTTGTGGAGGCCGATAGGTTTTTTTGTGGAATGTTTGCTAGTTTATTTCTATATGTTGTTATTTGGTTATTGTCTGGGGTAAGGGTAGATTTTTGTTCATTTGTTGGAGGTGTATTATGTGGGCCATTGGTATAGCTATTGCATATGATCCTTAATGTTTTATCTTTCCCTACCTTGTACAAGGATTCATTGCCTTTCAAAACCTGATTGTTTACCTATATCTAAAAATACTTTGCCCCACTAAACAAATCTATCTATAATTCAGATCTAAAAAAATCATAAATTATGAAATATTGCATTTATTAATTCTATAGGTAATGGGGAAGTTTCTTTCATCACATCTTTATCAAGGCTTGGATACCTCTTCATCTAGGCAAGATTTTAACTCCTTTTAGAAGATGTGAATCCTATAAAATAACAAGGGCATTTCAAGATTTTAATCATCCTCTTTGAAGCCTTCATCACCAATAACTTATTAGAGCTGAAGCATGAGTGCATAAGAGGGGTCATCGATTTAAGATAAAAACAATTAATAGTTGATTATTAACAAGAGATACTTCTTGTAGGGCCTACTAGGAAGAAGGATTATAGGAGTTTATTCTCACAGTGCATACTAGGAAAGAGGCTTTCATGAGCTTCATCTTGTGTTTCCTATTGATAAGGAGTCTTCCATCTCCAATCGTGTACATGGTATTCCTGGTTATATGTAATACCATGTGATTAACCATGGATCACATGTTTTATTCCAAGTGGTAGAGGTTAAAGACCTAGAATAGTGCCAACAACTACATGGGGGCCATGAGCTTCAATATTAAATATAATATTTTATATTTTATTTTATATGTAATTTAATATATTAATATAATATAAATTGAAATTTATTAAATATAATTATTTGGTTAATATATATAATATTATATATTATTATATACAATTATATATATAGAATATTATAATTATATAATATTATAATATATTATTTATTTATAATTATATTAATATTTATGTTATTCAAACAACAACAATAACAACAACAATAATAATTTATTATTATTATTATTATTATTATTATTATTATTATTATTATTCCTGAAGGGATACACTATAGACTTTACAATTATTTAACATTTTATTAAATTATCTATTGTTAGACCAATGAAATGACATTGTTTTGTGTGCATAAAAAAATCATTCCAATCTTTAAGATGCTCATTTTTAAAAAAATATTTTAAGAAAAAACTATTTTTCTGACTTGTGATTGGTTTAAAACATTTAAGATCTTATTCCGCAGTTCTTTTTTTTTAAGAGAAAAGGTCACAACTTGGCCATAAGTACATATGAGACTGTATTTAGCTCGCGTCACATTGAATGAAAAATATTCATTAATATCTTAATGCAGACTAAAACACCCAAATGTGCATAAGTTGATAGCCCACATCCTAAACTCTAATTGCTTTGATTCTCCTAAGCTTATTATTGAGCTTATGGATAGTGTTTGGTGATAGTTTGTTGATCATAAAATTTGACTTGGCATTCCCTATTTCTTAGTGAACAAATTTCACATGCATGCCTTATTCTCCTCATGATTACACCGAATTTGTAGTTCTATTTTATAGTTTTACAATGGCATATGACATGCTATTTTTGGGTATCATATGTGAAAATTGTGCATATTTTAAGATCTTATAGTTTCCCTATGAACATTGTGAAATTTTACCATCAAATAAACATCAATTTTAACTTTAGAAAAATGTATGTTGAGGTCATTCCACATGGTTCCATATCACGAACTTAGACTTCTATAATGACTAACAATTTTTTGGTGATAAAACTAAGATCCATGACCCTGTGACCATTGAAATAAATTTGATGTTTCGCATTATCATCATAATATGAGTATTATCAAAAATTTGACATTCACACAACCATCATCTCATGAGCACTATAAAAAATTTAAAGTTCACATAGCTATCATCTCATGAAAACTATCATAAATTTGACATCCACATAGTTTTCATCCCATGAATACTATCATAATTTTGACATCCACATAGTTATCATCCTATGTATATTATCATAAATTTGATGTCCACACAACCATTATACCATAATGCTATAACTAATATTGCATCTACGTATTTATCATTTCATGAATACTATCATAAATTTGATGTCCACACATATGTGGTCTTGATCATTAACCTATAATGTCATTTAATCCATGGATTTGTAAAATTCACAACCAATGAATTAAATTTAATATCCACACATCTTCATCCCACAAATTCTCTATTTTTCATCCTACTTTGTTATTTCACTTTCTTATTTTTAATAAATACTCATCTTAACATGTAAGTGTATATAAATATATTTATAAAACCAATGAGTTCTCATTAAAATGGAGGCATTTTCACTAATCAAATATTTATATCACCCAAAGATTCATATTGTGGAAAAAGATAACAGTCGCAGAGTGGTGAAAGGGACAAGTGGCAAGTTAAGTGCATACATGTTAAAGGGAGTACCTTTGTATGATTTATTAATTTGTTAAAGGCCATCAAATAAAACAAAAACTAAACCAGATAAAGAATAAAATCCACATACAAAGTTATCCATGAATAGCATACCATAGAGTGGCTACCCTTCTAATCAAGGCCAACCACCCTTTGCATCTAATTTATTACCCCTTTTAAGCAGCTCTTCCAACTCTTATATATCCATTAGATTCATTTGTCTTTCATCAGCCATCTCAGATTGAGATTAGATATGGACATTGTCAATAATCTAACAATGCTTATATAATTATGAGACTAAAATATACAAGATTTCTTATGTGTACACAAACATAATTTTATTTGATAAAAATTAATTAAACTATTAATTTTTTTGTATAGATAGATGTTAATAAAATCAATAAGAAAGTTAGTAGTGAGTATAAATATGTGTTTTCACAAAGCGTGACATAATTTTTGATAAGTGATTTGATCATTTTATTTTATAATCATTACTAAGTGGTGATCTGAACTAGCACACATAAACTTAGTGTTGATCTGAACTAGCACACATAAACTTAGTGTGTCCTAGCATCAACAAGTTTTTTCAACATTTTTATTTACTTCCCTTCATGGAACATAAATTAACACCAAATTCCTTCACATAACACAAAATAATGTTATTTTCTTTCAACCTCTATTCTTGCTAGGGCCTAGTGCCACCTTGTAATGCACCATTACATTTCTAGTTCCATGTCACCATATCAGACATGTTATACTCATGATGTAAACTAAGTTCATTGTTTGAAAATAAAAGAATACATCTGATTATCCCATTTTTTTAATTAAAATCAATTATCATCCTTTATTTATTTCATTCACCCTCAATAGATAGGAATTTCTATTCACCCATATTATATTTGAATCAAATTAAGTATTTGCCATCAATAGATTGGAATTTAAATCAAATTGGAAGTAGATAAGAATTGGAAGAAGCATTTTCCCTCAACATGAGTAAACCCTCTTATATTATGGTTTAGCTCAACCCCTTACTTATGTTTGTATGTTGCATTTACTATGGTAAATCAAATGATATTTGTGTCAATACATCTTTGATAATTACTTCTAATCTTGAAATGTGTTTTCAAGGTGGATATCTTATATTAACTTCTAGTATTGATTGTTGATAGGTGTAATATTGAATAATGAATTCCATACCCAAATTAAACATAGAAACCAAATTTTATAGGCAAAGATATCTAATAATTTTTATAATTTCTCCAACCCACTAAAGTTGAGTAATTTCATTGTGAGAGATGGCTTGAAATTCCAAGAATTTAAAACCATAACAAACATCTCTATGAGGCATTTTATCAAATATTTCATTTATAGATAGTAGCTCAAATACACATTTTTCATCTGATCTAAGTCTTAGTTTGATCCATATACATCATAAATGAAGAAACACAAAAATTTCCATTCCAAAGAAGACATGTTTCCAAAGCATAGGGAAAAACACTATTATTTTTGAACTTAGTACTAGTAATGCAAACCTTAAAAATCAAAATCATAGGTTGTATAATTTAATAAAATTTCCCTAAAATTGCATTTGATATAAAAATTTCATGACTTAAAATTGGATTAAAAGTACCTAAAAATCTAAAATTCGATGTGATATCTATGTAGTTCATAGATAACCAACATTTAGATAACTATGGTTAAAATATAGATTATACATATAACCATAATTTCTTCATAATAAAACATAACAAATTAATTGATATACAATATATACAAAATCCTAAATGTCTTAAATTTAAATGAAAAAAAAATCATGAATAAAATATAATGCTTTATATAGATCTTTATCCACTTCCCTAGTTGCCTTTTAACCTATATTTGGATCAACATATTCTAGAATCCTCTAGAATATTCCTCTATCATCTTCATGTGTGCCTCAAAAAAATATATTTCTTGATATTTTATGATGCCATGTGGATCTCCACCATTCAGTCTTGCATAATTTTCCTCTATGTTGATGCCTTGTATACGAGTCCTTATACTTAGTATTCTTGTTTTGCACATGGTATTATTTATTTTAACATATCTGTAATGTGGAGATTATTTTTGTGTGGTCCTATAATTAGTAAAAATATAGTACCACATCATGGTTTAAAGAACCTTGGGGTCAATATTATCCCATAATATATTGTTTATATTTCCCTAGATAAGTTTCTACTAGTTACACTTGAATCTTTTATTCCTTACCAAGAATTCAAGACCTCATGCCCACTTTTTTTTACTTTCTCAAAAATTTTCCATGGATCAAAGATCATGGTTATGTTTTCTTTCATTTATTATGGATTTTCATGAAAACATTTGATAACTTCCTAGTAGTTTATATTATCCTCATATTTATTAGCCATGGTCTTGTATTCTTGTCTTTGTTACCTATAGACCCCACACAATTCTTCTTCATCCATATCATGGCACTGGAACTTATCAAAAATGTATTCTACGCCTACATGTTTTTATATCATCCTTGCCATGAATTATTTTTACTAATGTAATTAATGTTGGTGCTTAAGTTTATTCTCTAACCCCATATGTTTCTACCAACTCTTTATGCATGGCCTTTTCTTCTCTAACTCTATTGATTATCAAGTTTTACACATCCTCTTAAACTTTGAATATTTTCCCTGGCACCATAATCTTCTCACACACCAAAGTTGATCAAATAATGAATTATAATTAAAGAAAGCCTAATGGTATAGTTTATGATTGTGACATTGAATGTGGAATTATACCCATGGCAATTGAATAAGATATAAATTTGAACCAACATTATATTTTTTATTTGTAACATATTTTGTGAAACCCATGGGAAATATTCCTCCATCAAGCTTAAATAATATCAAAATATCAAAAATCATACCATGCACATCGTACCTATCTTTTACATTAAGATTATCACTTGAGATGAAGCTACATAAACAACTCGTAATATAAATATTAATTTTAAGGTCCAGCTTCAGATCCCAAAAAAATCATCTCTAGGAATAATTCCCCCAAAACATAAACACCTCAATTGTCTTATTTTAAAAATATCCTTATAATTTAGATAAATGGTATGGTTTCTTGAGGCATAAGACCCTTTAGCACCATGATTCACTTCAATTTTTTTTCATCTTTTTTTGTCCAAGCATATATATGTGTTATAATTTCCTTTACTTGTAATATATTCACCCTCTCTTTATTTTCTAGATCTTGTGGGATTAGATAACAATAATGTTATCTACTATAATAGATTACTTATATGTTCCAAAGTATGTTTATACTAGTTAAAATTGAAGTTTATTAACCTTAAAAATAATTCAAGACCTCATGCACCATTTTTTATAGTTACTTTTCAAAAAATTCCCATTGCTCAAATACCATGGTTATGTTTTATTTTATTTATTGTTTGGTTTGATAAAAAATCATTCAATAACCTCCCACTCTTATAGAGTATACTCATATTTCTTGGCCATGGTATTGTGTTATTTTATTTTTTTAGACATAGACCTTACACATATATTCTTCATCCATAGCTTGTCTTTAGAACTTATCAAGAATGTATTATAAGCCTACATATTTTTGTATCATCCCCTCCATGGATTATTTTAACTCTTGTAATTTATGTTGGTGCTTAGATTTATTATTCTATCACCATATGCCTGGTACAAAATATTTATGCATGGCCTCATATTATCTAACATTTGTGCTTATGAAGGTTTCCACATCCTCTAAAGTATTGACCATTTTCCCTACCAACATAGTCTTCTCACACACCAATTTGATCAAATAATGCACTACAATTAATGTAAAATCTAATGTGATATTTTAGTTTTTGATGTTTAATTTTTAATGATACCCATGGATCACATTGCATGTAGTATGTAAAATGGGAGAAATGAAACACTAGATGCAAAAAACATAATTGAATAATAGATAGTAAAATTGAATCCAATGGGGGCCTATGATGTTTGATGTTTTGGTTGTGCATAGTTAACTAGTGCATGTGTAAAATGAAGTGATTTAAAATTTCACGTTTGATAATTTTTTAGTTCACTATTAACAAGTGCAGTATGTCTAATAATAAAATGCATATGTTGGGTAGTGCTTCATGGAAAGGATGAGCCATTCAAATAAATAATGTGTTATTAAGAATAGATAATAAAATAATATTGAAACATGGTAAATTTTTACTTGATTGAGGATTATATACACTATGCCGATTACATTGCATTGATAGATATGTTTGGTTCATGTTTGTATTTGCATGATAAAAGATTTATTTTTTGTGTAAATGAATTAAAAATAGTTTAAATGCTGAAATGAAAGGGGGAAAAAATGTTCCAAAAGGAATCTTGAGTGGACTACATGAGGATGTAATTTTTAAAATGGTTTTCTCCATGATATTGAGATTTGTTATGCAAATGATGAGTCCAAATAAGACATAGCACATGAGGAACCAAATAAAATATGCCAAATGACTATGGATGGTTTTTACATGTCTTATTTAGAAGATGCACTTACAAAGTGTTATGAATAAGAATAATATTTTAAAACAATTTTAGACATAGCAAGTAAATTTAAAACACTATCATTCTTCCAAAAGTGTATGGTAGATGTTTACAATAAGGTGAAGAGTAAGGAAATATCAAGTAAAGTTGGGTTGTAGTACTTAATGACTCATCTATCTTAATAATTTCATGATGGGAATAAAATTACCCTTCGTAGATAAAGAGACTTCATAGAAAGGATGTCATAAGCTAAAACTCTATTTCCAAACACTCGTAATAGTCCTAAATGACAAATTTGGAATGATGATTTAAATAGGGAAGTGAAATAGGATAGAGATAGACATGGTGGAGATAATGCAGATTCATTTTGTCCCTATGTTAACTAAAGTGATTAGAAGATATTTCAAATCAGACCTAAGTCTAAAAAAATTTCATTGTCTGAAAAATATTTCATTGATGTAAAAAGGTGCTTCATTTTTTGTGAATAAGCTTCCATTTGATACATCATTTAATTTTTAATTATAAGATATATGAATTTGATATAGGAGCATTAAGTGGCATACCAAACCACTCAAAAAGGTCACTTACAAGTCACATATCATAAACATATTGTATTTATTCATATATCATTGCATTATCATGTTATAATATTCTTTAAATTTTCCTTGGAAACTAGCTTTTGAATGGTTGGAAAATGTTTTTAGTGTTATTTGTTGTTGATGTAAATCCATAGAAAAATATTAAATTGGTTTAGAATTCATCATCCCATGTTTAATAAGAAAATTGTTATGATTGATGAAAATGATTTATGAAGAAAGAATGATGATTCTTTCTAAAAATGTCATACTAAAACAAAGTAGGCTTACTTACCTAGATGTTTTCTATTCAAATTCTACATAAATTAATAATAGCATTCTGATTTACATATTATGTTGTATACTTTTCTTGTGATTTACATCTTATGTTGTATATGTTTCTTATTTCTTGTTTAATTGTTTTTTATATTTCTTATTTATTAGAGATGTTGTGGTGCAATAATTTAAGATCCATTCTAGGTAGTCAAAATTCTAACTTTTTGTCCATAATTTGAATGTTTATCCTTTCTTGGACAACTTTATAACAAGTCAGAAGTGGGAATGATATATTTATGCATAGTCATATATGTGTTCTATATATGAATGTCCAAAAGGGTTTTTAAGAGATTATATATGAGAAATTTTCTCTATCATAAACATCTCCATTTATATTTTGAATATCATTTCACATTTCTTGTTTCTACATTGTAAAAGTTTTTTCTTGTTGTGTTTCATTATTCTTGTGATTAATATTAAACTTAGCTTGGTACCATGTTTAAATTTTTTTTTGGTTAATGTGAAACCTATGTATTTTTCCTACTTTGGGTTCCTCCTTGCCATTACTTTCTTAATTCATATAATTTAGCATTTTATCACTCAGACTAATGGGTAGAAAGACTTGTGTATATAAAGACACTTTAGTTAATTCTCAAGGTATGTATGTCTTGTAATTAATTTTTTTGGATATTATAACTTTATAATATTAAATTTTAATGATTATTTGAAATGTCTTGGAAATGGATCTGATTTCTGTAAGGCTTCCTTGTAAAACTGTTAAAGAAATTAAGAAATATTGGAAGAAATGAAAGTCTAGTCAATAGGGAATTGATATCTATTATACTTTGTAATAAATATGTATACATAATGGGATTTTATTCAAATGAAGCAACTGGTATGGATTTTATACAAAGAGCTACTAATAATAAATTTTATAATGTATGCATATGTCACTTTTGTGCAATTTTGAGATTGATAGTGAAGTTTCATGGCATTCAATGCCATTGATGGTATTGAACTACTAGGTTTTTGTAGTGATTATTTCAAAAAACTCATGTTGGGGAATTTTTTTGGATATAAGTAGGAAAATTTAATGCCTACCATACAATTTATATAATAATCCAATCACATAAGATGATTTTTTTGTATTGATGGACAAACCTGCATTGTGATGGCTAGTTGAGGTCTTGTAGAGAAAATATTTTGTTATGAACTAACTTATATGTATAAATCTTAACTTTATCTTATTATAAAAATCCAATTTATAATATTTATATAATGAATAATCTAGTTGTCTAAGGATGTTTTGATCTTTTTATTTTAGATTTTGTTAATATAATAAATTAGAACATTTAGTGATTGATTCAAACTATAATCTATATGCATGGTAGTTGAGGCTACTTTTTACAATGCATTAATTTTAGGATGAATGTAAAATTAATAAGTTTTTTTTTTTTCATTTTACTATGTTACTAGAGTTTTAAAAAATTATGCCTTCATGCTTAAGGGTTTTCATTAATGGTGGCTGGAAATGTTTTTAATTTTCCCAATGTATGATTTGATCCCACTCTTGCATTCTCTATGAAGATGGTGTCTGGGACAAACATATATCATGTTTATATCTTTCCTTATAGTGAAACTTTAAAATGTAAAAAAAATTCAGCAAAAATAATGCTCAAATTGGAGCCATGAAGATTAAAAATATGTTCCTTGATATAAGTCAAAGATAAGAGGTGTATTTACTTACAAAATAGGCAATGAAGAAGGTATATAACCAAGATAAAATCGGATATTTTGGGAGGAGCCATTGTGATGAAAATAGTGAATACTTTCAACCAACCTCTTGAATGTTATTTATTACACATCATATTAAAAAAAAATACCATCACTATTTCTTCCAAAGACTGGATTCATTTCCCATGGATAGTGCAAATTAATTGGCAATATGGATTGATTATGGGTAGTGGACAAGAATAAATGGAATAATTGATATGGCAATATAACTTATTTTTGTATTAAGATAAGGTTGTATTTAAAATAACAAACTATATTACATGTTTGTTTTTATTTTTAGTCCATTAAACAAATGGTACAATACTACTAAAGGCAATGTTCATAATTATAATTGTAATAACCAATGGAAATTTCTACATTTTTATATATGCTTAAGTTTGGTTTTGATTGCCTAGATTTGATACATCTAAGGTATAATAAATTTACTCAAATGAATAGGGGAGAAGTCTCTTAATAAGAATATTTTTTTGGTTGTGTTATTATATTATATTTTGTGCATTCTTGATATGTTTATGTGAGACAATTCTTGTCATACATATCATTATTTGTCTACTAACATCTAAAAGTTACATTGTATTCATAAATAAAAAAGAGCTCACAATATGATTTTTTTAAGGTTAAAGTGGGGGAGATTTTTTTGATCTAGGTTCCTTAAACCCTAGAAGTACATCAAAACAAAGAAGACCCAGCCAAAAGAAGTGGCCCTCAAACTGACTCAAAGGACACAACACAAATACAATAAGAGAATAGCTAAAAAACCACTCTCTCATAGCTAAAAAACTTAGATTAATCCATACTTCCCAAAATGTCTTCCAAACATGCCATCATGTTGCTAAGGTTCATGTCAATTTTCCTAATAATGCTTTCATAGTCAATGTTGTGTGTTTCACTACTACTTTGGCCTTTTGTCTCTTTTCCCTTACCTATATATCTAGGGTCAAATAAATCTTTGAGGTGCCCTTATAGGTTTTCAGTATTCTATAATCCTTCATTCATATTAGCTTTACTATAGTTTATAATGAAGTTGAGTTTTTTTCTATAGATCCTCATTAACATGTTCAAGGAGATCAACCTTGAAGCTGAGTCTTTGAATTTATAGATCCTCTTCTTTATCAATCTAGGATTTGGATAAATTTTGATTTTCCTATTGTATTATGTGATCCTTTTCTCAAGGATAAACATTTCCTTCATGAACCATCTCATGAGAGAATTTTGTATCTCTAGTTCTTCAGTCAACATGTCAGTGTTCTCCCTATTCTTGAGCGAGTTCTCAATTTGTTTAAACTCTATTTTTATCTTTATGGATCTATTCCTTCTCTTCTTTATCATTATTATCAGTTTGGGTATTTTCCTTCTGGTTCTCAATCCTTATTTTAGTAGTCCTCTAAGTATTATCAGAGTCCTTCTTAGTACTACACTCTTCCCTCTCTTCATTGTCACTATCTACAATAACAAATTTCCTTGCCCCCTTTTTGTATAGAGGGGTCTACTACTTTTTGATATCCTTGGATTTAGTATTGTATTTGACCTCAATGGTAACTTTGGAAGCAACTCTTAAAATTTTCTTAATACCCTCTTGTTCTTTGTTTTTTTCCTTTCCTATCTTCATTTTTTCTTTTTCAATTTCTATTTGCTTGCTGCCAACATCCTTGCTCGGTTTACTATGGGTATTAAATGGCAATTTTATTAATTTTTCTCGTGTCTACTAGTCCTTCACTCATTTTTTCTTCCTTTTTTTGAGTAAGATCAGTTATTAGTCTATTCATACCCTTGAATTATTTGTAATTGAGGAATATAACATGGTCATGTCTAGGGGCTATGTAACTACCATTTTTGAATTTATTAATGGAGTTTTCCATAGACTTGAGAATGAAAAAAGAAAGACTGAGACCTACTCCATGTCTAAAATTATTTAGCATCCTAAACGTGGACCACCTAACAACATTATACCAACCTTATAATGTAACATACTGAATGAGAAGAAAAGCTACCTTAGCATACAGTTTGGGGAGATATTGTCTATTGAATCCATTGTGCAACTATTCCAACTATTTATCGTCCTCTAGGAAAGCCTCTTTATCTGATTTGTAGTCTTTGGGATTGTAGTAGATTTTGGTTTCTTTTATTCTTAGGCCCATATAATGTGCAATCAACTCATTCATGATTTCAAGAGTGGCCCCATTGATGTTAACAACCCTTTCCTCCCAAAATTTGGCAAGCTGAATGGACAAATCTCCATGAAAACCCTCAATGTTTTCCATAAATTTGAAAGACCTATCACCTACAGGGCATTCTAGACTTTGCTATTAGATTTGACCTTAGGTTTTAGCTTGAGATCTATTATATTGGGTAAGCCCATATTGATTATGATATTATCATAGGGCTCTGTCAATCCTTTCCCATCTCCTATAAAACACCACTTAGAAGCATCATTGAAAATTTTGTAATATAAATTATGAGACTTAGCACATTTTTCCCTATTTTTGAATGTTTTTTCCCAATCAGAATTGGGGTCCATGGGATAAAGTTTTCACATATTTGTCGAGAATGTAAAGTCTCCCCTAGGCATGAGGTAGAGGATTATATAACTATATATTAATAAAAGAATTTTCCCCCTCATTAGCTATATATTAAGAGGTCACAATAATGAACTATTATAAGATATAAGATTATGCAAAGCACCATGTTTCTATGTAATATAGACTTAATTAAAAATTCACCAAACACTTGCTTTTCATTAGCCCAAGACCAACAAATCCCATACTTTTACATTTCAGAGCATTCTTAATCAGGAAACTCATGGGATTTTAAAGAAGGATTCAACAAGTTTTAATTATAGTATGAATCATGCATTAAATATCATGGGTAGGGAAAGTAACCCTTAACATTTAATTTTAGTTTACACAAGAAATTAATCTTGTTTTTCCTTTATCCAATGTAAGCTATAATTGTTACACAACATGAAAACAAGGGATCCCCTGATATTTTTATAAAGTCATGAGTAGTTATTAATGAATGAAAATATTACTTATAGGTATGCATTAAAATTCATTACAATGTATTTAATTTATAACATGGGTACAAACACTTGTTTGTTTTAATCAATTAGATCATATAATATTTACTCACCATACTAGAGGGTCTGAATTCAACAAGACTATATACAATCAAGATAGGGTCAATTAATAAATCCTCTTTAGTATAACTCACTTATGGATTGACTAGTGATAATCACATAAATGTCTTGTATATTGATCCAAGTGTTAATCAAAATTTTGCATCATGAATGCCTTGGACATTGATCCAAGTGTTAATTTAGGACAATATTTTGAATCCACTTTTAAGGATTTCAATTCATGGAAGTAATTTTGTAATCTCTATTTGCCATAGAATCTTAGCAACTTGATAATACACTCTCAATGTATCTCTTAGGATGTTTGATAAAACATTTGGATCATATAAAAATTAATGTGTAGGTTATTTGGATTAAAAATAATAATTAGAAATAATTTTTCTTTGTTTATACAAATACTATAATATAATGATATTGTAGTTATTTTTTAATGCATGATCCTCAATTTATTTTTAAGGTTGATATTTAATGATAGGTTTTGATGATTATTATTATGAAACTTTTCTCTAAAAATATTAGATATAAAGTCCTAAACAAAATTATACCAAGCCAACAAACACAGTACCAATATAGATATCATTTCATTACAAATATATCATTTCATCTCATTCTATTTTTTATTTGATTAGGTTAATAAATAGGATCAAAATGGTTTTGTACCCAATACCTAGATGAAATATACTCAATAGAAGAATAAACAAAATATACATAAGATAAAATACCTAAGGGATATAGAAATGACAAAGAAACCATTAGTCAAAATTACACTAAACCATCAGAAATTTTATGCCAAAATTCAACAAAGCAACAAGAGACCAGGGATTTAAAAAAAGGAATGAAGATAAATAATGAGCATAAAGTTAATATCTAGAATCCTCCATGTAAACATATTTAAGTAGGCCAGTGGGTTCCATCTTCCATCTTCCTTCTTTTTAGATATACCCCATAATTTTCTTGTTAGGACCATCAAGAGATTCTTCTGCCTCTCTCTTCTTCATTTGAGTCTAATTTTTAATGGTCATTTTTCCTTGTTTTTATTCACTGAGTCTTGTATGTCTTAAAAAATATTTTCCTATTTTATTTTTCTTTATTGGGGTAACCTTCCCCACCTCCTCTTTCTTAATCATTTTCTTACCTTTCTCTTCTCCTCCATCGTGATCACTGGTTCCTTTATATTGAAGGAACATCAACTGGGATCTCAAATTATTCATTTCCTTAGTCATATCATTTCAAAAAATCTATTGGATTTAATGTTTAGACTCCATATTCTCCATGCTCATTTAAAATTCCAAGACTTTTTCCTTACGAAGAGTAGGAGGCTCTAGGCATTTCTCATACCTTAACTTATTAGCTCTCCCTTTTCCTCCCAAGGTGGCATCATGGTTTTTATTTTTTTCCACCATCTCATTCAAAATTTTCTTCACCATAACATTACCTTTGACCTTATCCTTATTCATAAGATGGGTGATTTATGTGTTAGATGATTTTACCTCCTAGTATTCCTAAGGATTGTAAGAAGTATCCTTGTCCTCTTAAGACCTAGAGTCCTCTTTAATAGTATCTTCATACTCTTCCTCACTGCTACCCACATCAATGGTTTTGATTACATGTTTCCCCCATAAGGGCTCACCCCTATTGAAAATTAGGAATATGAGGCCTTGGTGTAAGTTTTCAATGGAAATATTTGACTTGTAAGATGTCACAAAATTATACAACTTCAACAAGAAATAAAATGCTAATTTTATGCCCTTTATAGTTATTCATTAGAAGGAAGTGGTAAGAAAAGATGACCCTGAACTTACTCTCCATTGTGATGTTTTTCATGATTTGGAGGAAAATATTAGGTCATTTCCTTAGCAACTCCATTTTAGGAAAACCTTTCTACTTCAAAACAATTTCCTCATATGATTTAAATAAGATCTTCATCAATTCTTCCTTTCATATTTTATCCTTAAATATTTTCTTTCCACCAAAATTCATGCCCATAACTTCATCGATGACCTCTTTGATACTTTTTATGTATAGGCATATCATTATGACTTCTCATTCATCCCATCCCATAGAAAATTACTTAGAGATAGTTAGTTCATGATGCTTAATACTAAGCATGAAATCAGTGAGTCCTCCATCCACTAATTTACTCCATAAAATTGGGTCTTTCTTAGCTTTGGCATGTGATATTGGTTTGAGCCTAACTCATTCACCACCCATGGTAGAGAATTTTCTCCTCCATAGGGCCTTGTTATAATAAAACCTTAGTTTGAACCCCACACACTCATTTCCCAATGTGACCATCATAGTAAAAATAATGAACATTAGTCCTTTTATGCCATGCTTCAAACTTGTTTTCCTTGTCTTGTAATGAGTATCAACATCATTGCATAAATTTTTATTGAGATGTGTATCTTTTCCTTTGTAACTAGTTATCATTGGTTTTCTCTCCAACCTGGATCATTAGACATTTACACATCATTCAAAATTAATTTGATGGCATGTCTTGGTATTTATTATAACTTGGACCATTGATTAAAAAGGGGGTTATAGATACCAATATTGGTCATGTTTTCCACTCCTTTGTTTCCTTCTATATAATTATGGGATATTGTAACCTCCTTAAATTGTTTTAAAATCATTTTGGAATATTCTATTTTTTTTGGAAGACCAAAAATGTTTAATTTTTCTAGATAATTAGTTTATAAAGTTCAGAAAGTTCCCTTAAACTATGATACCTTCAATTTTCAACCTAGCTACCAATTAGATTCCCTAGAGAGTCATTTTGGCTTCAGTAACACAGTTTTTTTTCACACCTAGGGGTCTTGTATAAGCCACCACCACTAAACTTTATGAATTCCTGATGATCCCTCTAACTCCTACCGATCCTAGGTTTCCTTTGGCTGCCCATTCAAAATTTAGTTTCATCCAAGTTATTTTTAGTTTGAACTATTTTACCTGGTATTTATACACTTTCAAAGGTTAGTCAATCATATAAAGGGTAATCTTCCCAATAATAAAAATTTAGTAAAAAGGAGCTTGTTTTTTTAATTGAACATATTCTATTTTTATTTGATGGTATTGTATATCCTTAAGTAGTGACCCTCTATTAGATTGCTTTATTTTCAAAAATGTGATTATTCTTGCTCTTCCAGATACCCTAGAAGAAGTGAGGTAGGACTAAGTACCAAAGGAATGATAAATATGGAAGTTCCTAAGGAGGCTTCCACTATTCTATGAGATTATGGATAGAGTTTGGTATAACCCAAGATGTATTTAGTTTATATAGGAGTAATTCCATAGTTTTATAATCAAAAGGGCACTCTTATAACAAATGATTAACCAATTTTTCATTGTATTTGCACAAAATGCATCCATTAAGAATATGAAGTCCCCTCTTGATCAAGTTGTCAACCATGAGAGTATTTTTATAGGTAGCTAACAAAAATGAAATATTAACCTTAGACGTGTGGTTCCTAATCCATATGTCTTTGTAATGAAATCATCTTCTTTGATGTCCAAATTAACTATGTACCCTAACTTGATCGATAACTCACAACTCATATTAGTTGTCTAGATAAGCTCTTCCTTTTTGGGGAAGATGTTGATGTGAGTTTATTAGAGATTTTTATTGATATATTTCAAGTTATGAGTTATATCTTTGATTTTTTATCCTTATATAACAATTTCTATCCCTATTTTTTGTTAGACTCCTCCCATTATTATTTGACTTTTGCCCCATGTATCTCCTTATATGAAATTGTGATTTTTGTCGATGGGATTTATATGATATAGGGAGTTGGTATATCCATGAATCATGCCAAAATTTTACCTTCTTTCCATACCCAAATTCCATTTACTACCTTTCTCAAAATACATATGTTACTAGTGAGTGCTTTTTAGAAGGTAAAACCATTATTTGGGCATTCTTCTATCAAAAATTTGTATTCTTCATTGTACATAAGGTATTTGGAATTTATTATCACATTCTATTGGTTTTCCTCTTTAATTAATATCAAATATTTTTTTTATCAATGTTTGAATCATATTTTTAACCTTTGCAGTCCCAAGCCTCCTTTTCCTTTAGGTAGGCAAGATTTGTCCCAAGAAATAAGTAGGAATATAAATGTATTTTTTGTACCCTTATAAATAAATATTTTATTAAATTTTTACACTTAGAAGTAATTTTATTAATAATTATGAAGGTGACACGAAATTTACAGGAATACTTTGGATTGATCTTTTGAGGAGTTGAAGTTTACTTACGTAGAATGAAGTTTGCCCTTCCATCCAGCTAGCTTCTATATTTTATAAAGAAAATGATTCCATAATTTTTATTTCATTCTTCCACTGAACATGGTTGGAACTAAATAAGAAGAAGATAAGTATATATATATATATATATATATATATATATATATATATATATATATATATATATCATCCCAAAATTTTGGACAATTTCTTTTGTAGATATTCTAGAGTGTTTATGACAAAAGGGAGCTTTTAGTGAAATTGATAAACTAACTAGAAACTACCTCATAATTCATAAGAATATTATTTAAATCCATAATTTCCATAGTTTATGCTTCACCCATAAGTAGATTATCGTAAACAAACTATTTTTAGGCGACTGGGATCATTTCTAGGGCTACTTTGGTGCCTTTGATTTTTCCTATCAATATGGCCTTTTCTAGTCTTCTTCCTAGAGTTTTTATGATAATTATACAAAGGTAAGAAGATATTGGGTATCCTTTTTGAAGTCTTATTCTAGCAGGAAAAAATTCTTTTTGGACACTATTGATTATAATAGATAACATAGGAGAAGAGATGCAAGTAGTGATCAACCCTTTGATTATTGCATTGAATCTGAATCTATCAAGAGCCATGTCAAGGAACCTCTAGGAGAACCTATCATAAGCTTGTAATTCATGAGAAAAGATTATTATGTTTGTGATCTACCTTCCAAAGACAAAGGTGCCCTATTATTTAGTGATCATATTTTCCAAAAGTATTTGGATCTGCATGATAATGCTTTTGAAGTATATTTTATAGAATTTATGACATATTATAATTGGTCTAAATTATTTCAAATGATTTCCCCCCAATTTATTAGGGATTAGAATGAAGAAAGTGTTGTTTAAATCCTTGAGGACAGTTCATGATAAGATGAATTCATTAAGTGTGGATACCACTTCTAGTTAGATTATGTCCCAAAATTATTTTAAAAAATAAAGGGGGGAATCCATTAGGTGTTGGAACTTTATCCCATTCCATAGATAAAATAGTTATCTCAACCTCTTCTAGGGATAGGGGTTTGAGGATAGTGGAGTTTTAAGCCTAACTAATGACCTTTAGAAGGAGGTTCAATATTTAGTCTTCTTTGTCAATGTCCAAGGGGGATTGTATGAAATAGGATATTTGAAATAACTAACTATTCATGCCTCCATATTAACTTCCTCCCTATAAACCATTTTATCATCCTTCAATATCTCATTGATTCTACTAGAGTTCTTATTATTGGATAGCAATTGATGAAATAACTTACTATTTTTATCTCCTTATTTTAGCCACTAGCATCTCAAATTTTGACACTGGAATGCTTCCTCTTTGGACTCCAAATTATGGAAAGTGTTAAAAAGTTGTTTTTCCTATTTCAAAAAATTCATTTGAATAGTTCTTTCTAGTTTCTTCTTCTATCTTTCATAGTTATTCCTCAACATTTTTATTCTATGTGAATATATTACCAAAAATTTCCTTATTCCATATTTTGAGTTTTTTCTTGACATGCAAAATATTCATAGTGATAATGTACATGTGTTTTTTAGATATAGGTTCTTTCCACTATTATTTGAGTAAATATGTAAAATCTAGATGGAAAGTCCACATTGTCTAAAACCTGAAAGACATATTTTTTATTCTCATCATTATTTCCCCAATAAACACCATTGGATTATGATTTGACCTAATTTTAGTGAGGGAAGTTAGGATGCTACTATATTGAATGTACTAGTTCACAAAAATAAGAAATCTATCTAGACTTACTTGAATAAGATTGCCACCAAATCTTATTTTGGAACAAGTGTAAGGGTTTCCCTTGAGGTCCACATCTATAAGACCATCCTTAGAGATGAACTCATTTAGATTAATCATATTTTCAATGAAATATTACATACCAAAATTTGTATCCATAAGAGATAGAGGAAAGTTTAAGTCTCTTGTAACTATCTAATTCTATTTTGCATTGCTTATCATAATTCTTCTAACTCTATCCATAGGTTTTTACAACCATGTTTAGAATTGGGGGAAAAAATATTAGATAGAATACATTCTACATTGTTCTTAACATCTATAAAATGAATGGAATATGTCTACCATTATTGTTCAAGGTAGTCCCATAAAAAACTTGAGGGTTCTAAAAAACCTAAAGTCCCCCTGACACCCTTTAGAACTACTTCCTATGCAATTAGACTTGTTAAAAAAAAAATCAGTGATGAGAGAAAGAGTTTCTTCCATCATTTTGGTTTCTTATAATATTTTTTTTCCAAGATTATGTTTTTAACTAAATTTATAACTAATATATGATTTCTAGTATTATTAATCCCCTTTAATTTATAGAAATGACCTTAATTTTTAATAGTGGAAAAATGCCTTAGGGTCTTTTGGGTGCCCCTTACCACTTCTTTATCTATTTCCTTCTTTCTATTTTTTTGGTTAGGGTACCTACCTACCTACATATTTTGGTTTTTCACCCATTTTTGCTTTCTTCTTATCTTTTTTAGTCATAATTTAGTCCATTGACCTTCATATTTTTCTTGTTCCTATTAATTTTGTTTTAAGAGCATTAACCCTATTACAGAGTAATGGTCTTAGAATTTTTTATCTATCCATGAATTAATAATGGTTTAATCTTGTTGAGATTCTCATTATAAATTGGCATTGGATTAGAAATATACTTTGCAAATCTTGATCCCACCAATCTTTCTTCCAGGCTACTTTGGATGAAGAAGTCTGAAGCTTTTTTTATCCCCCACTCAGGCCATATTAAACATCAACAAATGCTCAATATTAAACACCATTCAAATCCATACTTGTTTTATTTCACTTTTACGAACATTTGGAATTGGTTTTGTAAAAAACCATAACTCAACATAACATATCAATAAGATAATAAAAGAGTATTTTTGTCTACTAGGTGGGATTCATAAAGGATATCCATTACATATAAATTCATCCAACCTACATGAATTAAACCTTAACATATTTTTCTTCCCCAAAATTCCACTATATATATCTCTCTGTGTGTGTGTGTGTGTGTGCGTGTGCGCGCGCGCGCGCGGGTGTGTGTGTGTGTGTGTGTGTGTGTGTGTGTGTGTGTGTGTGTGTGTGTGTGTGTGTGTGTGTGTGTGTGTGTGTGTGTGTGTGTGTGTGTGTGTGTGTGTGTGTGTGTGTGTGTGTGTGTGTGTGTGTGTGTGTGTGTGTGTGTGTGTGTGTGTGTGTGTGTGTGTGTGTGTGTGTGTGTGTGTGTGTGTGTGTGTGTGTGTGTGTGTGTGTGTGTGAATAGGAAATTTAAAATAAAACATAACAAGATTATATAAAGCTTGATTAATTTAATAGTATTAATATGATAATAATAAATAATAGGAAGTGTTCTCAAATTTGGAGAAGGAATAAGAAGATATATTGTAGCCTAAAATATACTCTTAACATAGCTAGTATTCAATTTCACCATTATTCATCTATTTGTTTTGTAAGAGAATAAATTTAGTATTTTTCACATCTCTAGCATGAGTGTATTTAGACCTATAGTAGTAATAAGTTGAAAAATATATTTTCTTTTCTAATCTATCAATATCTAATGACAACCACAATTACTAAGATGTTGGATTCAAATATTTTTTTAGGTTATTCACATACCCATGGTCTAATAAAATATTTTACCTTTTTAGGATTTTCATTCATTCAAGTAATGCAAAGTCAAATGGATTGACTCACCATTTAATATAAAATCTAAATCTATGCTTAAAGGAGATACAATAATGTGGTATTCATGCTTCTTGAAAATTAAATAGTGTCCATAGTGATCCCTCAGTGTTATTTTGTCAATGATCATCCTTATATTTTGGTTCTAAGAACAAAAACCTAGTGAAATTATCTAGATAGAAAGTTCAAAATCTTTAGATAAGAGTAAGAAATAAAAAACTATGAAGGATCATTTACTACAAGGCATAAATTATAAATCAACAATTTTATAAATATGAGTCTTCCCAACAACTTTAATTCATCATAAAATAATAATAAAACCCAAAATATGGTGTAAATGGACAGATGAGCTTTAAAAAAACAAGGTAGAATAATGAAAAAGATAAAATTAAAAAATCATGGAGAACTATGCTTTCCCTACCTACTAGATTTCATAGTAGATTATAGTGAAAGAAATGTGGGATTAATTTATTTTTGGAGATCTTATTTCATTTTTTACACTTCAATCTAAAGTATGTAGTCTCTACTTGTCCTAGTGCTAGTTTTATCTATTTTTCTATTACATGGCTTATTTAGATTTTTTTATTGAAAAAGGTATTGAGGAGCCTCAAAATATAGTTCAAATTTAAGAATCCAAAGTAATTCATAACAATTCACTCTTAGATATACATAATTCATAGGAACTCATTGAACTCTAATATTTTTTAATTAAGTTAGATACCAATGTTACATATTCATTTCAATTTTTTTTACCATGAAATAGATTAATCTATTGCATATTAAGTGTTATTTATTTAGGATAATTGTCATTTTATATTCCCCTTATCAAATTTACTAAATCCTATTATAACACATACTTTTAACTTCTTAAAAGTTTTTCCAACTCTACTTGATTATTAGTACCTAATATCAAAGATTTTTAGAAGTCCTAGTGAAACTATGCCTGCAAAATATTTGATTATCCCTCCACAATCTGATCTTCATGGGTTACCTTTGAAGGTAAAATCTTAACAATAACCAATAGAAATAAGATTATATTCATTACTAAAATAGACTACATTTAACCTTCAATGTTTGGTCCCTAATGGTAACTTCTATAAAAATATTATCATTCAATGGTCACCATTTAGGGATATTTATTAATTAATATCACATATTTATATTCCTAATCTTCATGTTATTTTCAAAATCTAACTATTGTATTGACAACATATTTATGTATACCATCTAAATATTACTTGTTGTAGTGTTGTTTTTTATCAATTTTGAGCATCGATTCTTAAGGTTTACTTGCCATTTGTTATCAATAGAGGAGGGATTTTATTATATGCACTACTCTTTACTTTAAGTTTTTGGATAATGGAAAAAAAAATTCATAATTTCTTAGACATTACTCTATATTTAATTATTCTTAACTAGTGTTTTTTCTCAACTAAATCCTCTTAAATTGTATTACAATGACAATTTATAACTAGACATATCATTGTCAAAATGATGATTAGTTACTTTTAAGTTTTCACATGGAATTTTTAGAAATTCCATGTCTGATAATTAATGTTGAAAATAAATTAATAATCCATTATAGGTGGGCCTCTTAGAAGTAAATAGTTTTATTATTTTATTTTATGGTTTTTTAGATTAGCCTCTTAGGAGTAAATATTGTAAGGCCTTTTTTATTGGATCTACTAGGTAATGGCCTAGTTTTTGTAAATGGATTTAAAAATGTTAAGCAGATAAGGATTATGGGCCGTGCCTTTGATTTGAGAAAAAAAAGGTTTAAAATATCTTTCTATGTCTATGAAAATTTAGAGATAAACACATTTTATAGGTATCATGTATTCTATAGGTGATGAGATGTGAAGAGAGTTTGAAGTACCTTATCATAATGCTTCCCATGAGTCATGACAAGTCATGGTGATGAAAATAGTTTCTTCCACTACATCCATGCTTGATAAGTGGTAAGAGATGTTGGATCAACCAAAATTTTATGGTAAATAAATTTAACTTCATGGTGAGTTTAGAGAATTAACAATGGACATAATATAGCATTCTAATTTTTGTAACAATTTTAATGAAGGTAAATAAGTATTTTAATTGCAAAGAGAATTACAAAGTATAACTAAAAAGGTTGAATGTTGTGTAATTATCCCATGAAACTAGTAATTATAAAATCTCTATCTCTTAAAAAAATTATAAAAATTGTAGCTTATTTACAAATTGTTTCAAGTTCATTACATTCTAATTGGAGTTATATGAAGTATAGAGATTATAGAAGTTGTATGTAAAAAATTTGATTTGTTTTTATAGTAATAGTAAATGCTATGAGATAATGGTTCTAAGAAAGGGAAGAATATAAATTCAACCACTATAATGTCACCAAGTTAACAATAATAAAGTAAATAAACACTAAAAGCCATTAATCTATATATCCTTTAGTCTCTATAGGATTCACTAAGGTTTTGAAGTCCTTCCCATCCATATTTGTTGGTGAGACTTATTACCCAGTTAATACCATATTCTTAAATCTATTTAACATTAATTGTCAACCCAGGGTATGTAGCATTTTTAAAGGATGTCAGCACTATATATGCATTATTGATTCATAGACTAAATTAGTTGTTGGTTATCTTACAATGAACTTATCTTGATTTTACCATATAGATATACAAGCAAATGATTATAATAGAATGAAAAAAAATTTCACACTTATGAGTCACACATGAATCACACTTTGTATAATCAAACTACTAATGAAATTAACTCACACAACACACTTTAATCTAAGAAGGGTCAGGATCTTCAATGCAGCTCCTTTTGAGGGAGCCCTCCTCATTCAGAATTAAGTTCCAATCCTTTTTTGAGAGAATTAAAAAAGCTTCTTATAGAATCAACCTTTTTATTAATCAGATCTATATCAATTAAAGATTACTAAAGTAGATTACAATATTCAAAATCTAGAATGCAATTATTATCTATAATTCCATCATCATCCCCAATCTAATCTAGGTTTTACCACTAAATGCATAAGGTAGTTGATTAGATTTAACAAAAAACACTAAACTAGGAAAGCTAAAAATAGTTTGAAACTAACCCACTCACCTTTAGGTGGTTAGTAACTTAAAGTTACTTGTTTTTAGGACTGACTAGGTAAAGGACAATATATGCTACTTTGTTGTTTTGCTTCTTTTCTCCTTTTCATTGTCCTTGTCTTATTCATCTGTTGGTAGCACATCCAAGTTTTACTTCTTGTGAGGGGTCCATACAAATATTATAAAGGATCCTCTTCAATCATTTACTTTGTTTTTAAGATAGTTATATGTGTCTTTAAAAGTCAATTACTTATTATCATATCAATGGTTTGTTCTATGTAGTGGCTACAGGCTCCTATAGGTGAAAGCTTGCAGTTGCTACGAGCAACCTATACGTGAAAACCTACATTTTTTATGGGCAATCTATATGTATAAATCTTATAGCCTATAGTTTTTATAGGCAACCTATAGGTGGAAATCCTACAACTTGGTAGTTGCTACAGGTTGGAAGTCCCTTTTGCTACGAGCTTCTTTATAAATGATGTGACCAAATAATATTTCTACAATCTTATTCTACCCTTCAAATGTTTATTAAATAAGGTTACACAAGTGTACTCTAATCAAAGAAAAGTACCATTAATCCATAACACAACATGTATATATTAATGCACACATATAATCATTAATTAATTCATTCATTTACATAAGTCATGGATAGTTCTAAGGATTCATATGGAAAAAGATATATAACTAGGTATGGATGAGGTTATAAAAGGAAAAATTGGTGACTTCATCAAACCCCCTACTTAACCTCTTGCTTGTCATCAAGCAAGACTTATTTGAATTTTGAATCTACAATATTTATTGAAATCTAAGGGCTCAATACAACCCATCCCTTTGAAGATGTAAAAACCTTTAGCATTATCCATGATTTTCCACCTTTTCTTCTCTAATTCTTTGTTAGTTAACACATTCCTCTCCTAGTCAGGATTTGAGAACCAAAATATGGGTGGATGAAACATCAACCCTAACTAATTTATCCTTATTCTCTTGATAAGTTCAATGTACATATATACTCCGTGTATTGCCTCTCTAAGGTTCTGAGGGGAATAAGGATATTTTCTTTTTAGGGTGTTTAAAATCTCTACCCATCTATGCAAATAAGAAACAAAAAGTTGTTTTCCATCTCCCTCCATGAGGCTCAAGTATTGGTTCTAGAACTCTACTTGTTTCTTTATGACCCATGCTCATGGAGTACATGTATTCATAAAGGCAATTCATTAATCTATTATAGTTTTTAAATCTGTAGATTTAACCCTAATCATTAGGGTAGTTTCTTTTTCTTTTCTTGATAGTCCTCACGCTATTTTTTCTTCTTATTTCATTGAGGATGTATGATGTAAAAGCATTCAATTGGACATCCCCTGTGTATATATTGTGATTCCAATTTAGATCATGTGATACAACATATTGGTGAATGTAAAACTCACTCAATTGTGCCTAAATATCAAGGTCAAAATGCCTATAGACCTAAAAAAAATACTTAGGATCATATGCCATGTAGGATTGATAACTGTATATCCTATCATATTTGAATTTGATCCACCTTTCCTCTAAGTATACTGCATATACCCTAGAGTTTGAGTTGCATTCCATTAACATCTCAGTGGTTTCATGTATTTTAGTGATCTTCTCTTTCAAATAAGTGATCTTAGTCTCAACCTTTTCTAGGCTTTCTTTCAAATCTTCATATTGCTCCCTTGCTTCAACATATACTATAAACCTTTGTATCAACTACTTATGATAATTTTCATCATTATTAAACTTTTCCTAAAGAAAAACCAAAAGGTCATTAGTTTCTGTTGGCTTAGCATTTGAGAGGTCCACATAAATTACTTCTTCTATTATAGGTATTTTTATAGTGGTCTCTGTAAAAGAAAACCTATTATGGAATGGTACCAAGGCCAGAGCATTATTCATTACAATTTCTTTTGGGGATACACTAATGCCAGTTGTAGGTAAGGTGGATGAAGCTACTGCAACTAATTCTAAGGGAGTTGTTGTAGGATCCTCCAATGTCTTTTCCTTGGTTACCTCTTTTTCCATATATGTCTTTATAAATTCTACTACCCCCAGAAGTGTTTCTAGGCCTCTTTTACCTTTAAACTCTGCTATTTTTTTCCTCAACCTATAAATCTCTTTCATGGATTATTCCAAAGTTTAGAAATCCTAGTCATGATGAATTGTGTCTTAATCTATTATTTCTTCCATGGTCCTTTCTTCAACAAATTCTTCCTCTTTTACAAGTTGACATGGTATTCTTATTTCTTCTTTTGTATACCCTATTTGTTTGAGTAGTTCCATGTCTTCTTCCCTAAATTTGGGTTGCTCAGTTGACTAAATTTTCTCTTCCTTTGTAGAATCTTCTTCAGTAGACCATTCTTCTATCTCAAACCCATCAGAGGTATTACGAATTCTAGGCTCCTTCTTCTTCCCTTCATCCTCACTAATTTTTATAGGTGAGGATGCTAGGGTTATCCTTTGTATTTTAATTCTATGAGACCTCCTAGGAGGAGGTCTCTTTATCTTTGATATAGAAGGATTATTCCTTTGAGTCTTTTTTTTTCTTTTTATGAGGGGGGAGATATTAAAACCTACTCTTACTGTGTATTTGGTGATGGAAGAACTTCTTATTGAGGATCAATTTTTATGGCATCCCCTTCTTCCTATGTAACTAGCGGTGGAAGAACTTCTTATTCTTTTGAAGAAGCCATCAAGGGAGACTATAATTTTTGTGATGAAACTATAAGAGAAATAATATGTTGTCCAATTTTTTTTGGTGGACTTTCCTCCTCCATGTCCTTGAGAGGTAGCATTAATTTTATTTGTCTTCTCCTACCTATAACAACTACCAGTGAAAATTGAATAGATACGAGTTGGATAATTATACTAGTGCCCACAATATCCTCTTCTGTTGTTTTTTAGACTTGTTCCTTGGGAGATTATCCCTCATTTTTTTCCTCCTTTTTTAGAGATTCACTAGTCCTTAGGGTTAGAAACTATTCCTAGTGAAGGTCAGGTCTAGTATTTCTTATTCCTTATTTAACTAACAAACATATTAGGCAATGATTAGATAAAGATTTCTCTACCCCATTTGGTATTATTTAGACATTTTCTTTAGGATATTTCCCAATTTTTTCGGGATATTAATGGTCCTACCATGCCTTAAATGATTCAAAAATTTGGATTGGAGAGTATAGATCAAAGATTTCCTTCCTTCACATGTCAGATATTTAATGATATACGAGACCACTTATCTCTAGCCTAAGGGTAGACTCAATCTCTCTACACCTCCTTTATTTAACACTAGCCTTACATTATATTGATAGAACTATTATCTAGCTAGTTGGCCATTAGGTTTATCTTCCTAGTTTTCCCCTATTTTTGGCAACCTAGTAACTTGGCTTACCAGTTCTTCTATAACTGGAAATGTGATGCCAAATACTATCACCTATTTTCTTCTAAAAGTCCTTGAAAACTATTTAGTGAGAGGTTTTTGAAAGATTCTATAGTTACTCAGAATAGGTATCCCATCCAACCCTATTGAAGGTGACCCAACTGTTTAGGTCTCCTTACAACTGCCTATGGTCTAAGTGTTCCCTTCACACTCTAAACCTCCCATTCTAGCTAATTTATCTTCCTATTGAATTTTTTGATATATATCTCTTCAAAACACCCAATTTTACTTTTAAATTTATGCTTTTAGTGAAGTGAGTTTCTTCAATAATGGTAGTTTTGTTTCAGGTTGTAGCAATGTCTAGCTTAGGTCTTTGTTTGAATGAAGGTATGATCTCAAAGTGGAAAGCAATAAAATTGATTGTTTTCCCCTTCATATTTTGGCATAATCATGGGATATCAATCTGCACACATATATTATCATGTGATTGATTTCCTACAACATTATTCCCCACACATGAAGTGTCACTTGTCCCCAAGTGACATGGGATGTGTAGGATGCAAAGATATATGATGGGGTCATTATGAAGGTGTGAGTGGTGATTTGGCATAGCTCATGACAAGTCTTGATGAATGATGTTTTAATGATTAAATATGATTTTTAATATAATGCATGTTATATTAAAAAATAAAGTGCATTTCTATGAATAAAAGATACATTATACCTTTTTAACTATTTATTCTTAGGGTTACAACATAGGAAATCTACGTGTGAGTGTTTGCTAGAATAGAAGCTTAGCTTGTTTTTTATTCATGCAATTATTACCCTGGTATTCATGATTTTACTATATTTTTACCCTTGGGTAATTATGTGATCATATTATCCTATCTTTCAATTATGCCCTCAATAACCTATATGCAATCATGATGACCTACAAAGGACTAGAGGAGTGGTCTTGTAGAGGTATGAGAGACTATTTCCACCCTTCCATAAGGTGGCTTATATAAATCTTTGTTTGTTATCTAAGTCATATTATTTATGAACTAAGAGGAGGGTGGGTGATGGCATTGACTACTCTTGATATCCTCTACATGAGCCTATTGATGGATTATTTCTCTTCTATTTTATGGCCAGTGAATGATGATATTTGTTGATGGAATTTTTGTCTAGGTAACTTTTAGTTTATTAAGTAGTTGATTTATCAATCATGGGACCTGTGCTCCAAAAAATAATATCCTAGATCTCTCTTGTTTACATAGTGAAATTATTTTTCATGAAGTGACCAAAAGCTGAGAATGGTTCTTTTATGTCCCTGTAGCCATAAATTTTGGTCTGCAACACTATCAATGGAGATTAGAAGTATATGCCTTTTTTGTATCCCTTTCTTTGTTATTTAGGGGTATGTTCATTCCTTAATAATTCTTAAAGTTTCTTCTCTAATCTCCCTTCAATCTTCCTTTAGCTTATCTAGTGTCTTTAATGAATTTTTAAATAGCCCATAGCCAAAGCCATAACTCATAGTTTGTGAGAAATTAACCTGTAGCTACTAGAGACGTGTATATAGGGGTTAGTATGTACCTATAACAACTATAGATTTATCCCATAACTACTACAAAGTTTTTCCCAATGGTGATAAAGGTGCTGACAGTAACTACAAAATAGCTCGTAGCAACTAGAGGAATTCCTTTGTTGACAAAGGTGCCTATAACAATGGTGAGGGTACCTATATCAACTATAAAAAAGCAATCTTACCTATAGAAGTTATGAAGATGCCCTTATTAGCTCTAGGGGTACCTTATGGCCCCCTTTTTCTAGAGTTATTTCTTGCTCATAGCAATTACAAGTTAAAACCATAGCTATTGAATATGGAAGCTAGAAGCAATTGGAAGGAAAGATGTATTATAGGAAGATGAGTAGTTTTTCTCAAAATGATTCCATGTTATCTATTTTTGGTTTTTATCCCTAAATAGCTAGCAAGTTGGTTTTTTATTTAGGCCCTTTTTATAGTTTTGGGCAACCAGTAATCTAGTTTTCTCCCCAAAAAATGCCAACAATGCCCAAAAAGGTTTTTATAGTTGGATTTTTTAATTCTAATTGCTACCTATAGTAGAATTTTTATTCAAGGTCCTTGCCATGTCAACTATGAGTTTGACTAGTCAAAGACTATAGGAAGATCTCAATCTTTATGCCAGAGGAGGGCTAGAATGTCCTCCTCTCCTTCTTCATCTACTTGTTGGTTGGTTCTCCCTATGGCTGCTGAGACATCATGTTGATCTAGCACATCATTAAATCCATTTTGTAATTGATTACATACATGCTTAGTAAATTCCTCCTAAGTGAGTGGATTTTTATATAATTTCAACTTGTGGCCATTGACTAGTAGATGTAATCTTACCAGATCAATGGTTTAAAGTTACACTATTCCATAATCATGAACATGCTCAATCTCAAATGGACCAAGCCATCTAGTCTAGAGTTTGTCCTTGTGATCTTTGTATTTTGAATCAAAAATAAGGCTCCAATCTCCTGCATTGAATTGCCTAGTCTTAATATACCTATCATGCCATCCAATCCACTATTATTGTATAAGTTTTGTGTTCTACAATGCCTACTATTTGTATTCATCTAAGGCATTAATTTGCATAAGCCTTTCTTTATGTGCTTCAGATATATCCATCCCAAGTTCTAGTGTTGTTTGTAAGATCTTGTAATTAAATTCAATTTCCAACATAGGTTTCTTCCCATAGACCAATTTATATGGGGTGAAGCTTGTAGTGGTTTTCCACATGATTTTATATGCCCAAATAGCTTCAAGAAGTCTAGCCTCCCAATCCTTATGGGATATACTAAAAATCTTGGTCAAAATATTTTCTAACTCCCTGTTGGTGACTTCTACTTGTCTATTTGACTATGGATGATATGGAGTTGATTTTTTATGCCTAATCTCATAATGTTGGACTAGGTTAGTAATTAAACTAGCAATAAATTATGGTCCTTGATCGATGACTATTTATCATGGCACACCATATATTGTGAATATTTATTCATAGAGGAAAGTTACCACCTTTTTATCCCTATCAGGTGTAAGAGCCTTTACTTCTACCCATTTAGTGACATAATCAATACATATAAGGATATACTCTTTGTTGTTTGATTTTGGAAAAAAAGGTCCTACAAATTCTAGTTCCCATTTGTCAAATGGTTCAATCACCATTTGTGATTATAGAGGCCTCGCATCTGAATGTGTGGGTCTCCCCATACATTGACATCTATCACAATGAGCTATATACCTTATTACATCTTGATGGATTGAGGGCCAATAATACCCTGTATTCAAAAAATTTACTGCTTTATGCTTGGATGTAAAGTGCCCTCTAAAAGGTTCATCATGGAAAACTTTGAGGATATCCATAACTTCATATTCTCTGAGACATCTTATGATGATGGAGTCAGGCACAATATAGAAAAGAAATCTAGATAGCCAGGAATACTTACCACTTTTATGAACCAAAGCTCCTTTTTATTTAGGGAGGAAGTGCTATGAAAGTAGCTCTGTTACAAAGTAGTTACCAATATTAGCATACCAAGTTATGGTAAGGGTGAGGGAAAACATGTGCTTGTATGGAAATGAGTCATCCACTATGGTATCCTCTTGAGGGGATTATAGTTGTGATAAGAAGTCAGCCATGACATTGTCCTTACCAGGCTTATCTACAATAGTTAGATCAAATTCTTGTAATAAGAGTAGCCATCTTATCACTCTACCTAAAATAGTTGGTTTGTTCATAAGGTACCTAATGGATATATAGTATGTATAAATAAAGAATTGGTGCCCTATTAAGTAGTGATAGAACTTGTTGATAGCATAAACTACTATAAATAACTCTTTTTCAATGATCATGTAATTTAATTCTTCTACCTATAGGTTCTTGCTTATGAAATATATGGCATTGTTGAGTGCTTCTTATTTTTGTCCTAGCATAGCTCCCAAAGTTGTATCTAAAGCATCTATGTGAATATGGAATGGAAGCTTCCAATCAAGACCACATAGAACTAGAGTGGTGGTCAATAATTTCTTCAATTTCTTGAAGGATACATCATAAGCATGAGTCCATATGAATTTAACATATTTAGTCAAGAGAGTAAACAATGGTGCTACTACTTTTCTAAAATTATTGATAAATCTTATATAGTAACCATCATATCCTAGAAAACTCTTGACATCCTTTTATTTTTGAGGTATAAGCAGATTTTTTATTATGATGATTTTTGTAAGGTCAACATTGATTCCTTCAGTAGATACATGGTGGCTCAGGATAATACTTTATGTCATTAGCATGTAGCATTTATTGTAGATTAAGGACAAATAATTATCTTGAAAGTGTGGTAGTACTTTATTTAGGTTCTTCAAGCACTTATAAAAATTTTCTCCATAGATAGTGAAGTTATCCATGTAGATTTCTACACATTTTTTGGCCAGATCTAAAAAGATACTCAGGATAGCCCTTTGGAATGTTTCAGGAGTGTTGCATAACCCAAAAGGTAATACAATGTAAGCATAAGTACCCCACGGATAAGTGAGGGTGGTATTCTCTTGGTCCTTAGGAGTAATTATAATCTAATTGTAACCATTGAATCCATCTAGAAAGGCAAAATATTGTTTTCCTACTAGTGTGTCCAACACCTAATCAATGAATGGTAGAGGAAAATGATCATTTTTGGTTGATATATTAAGTTACCTATAATCTATGGAAACATGCCACTCTTCATTTTTCTTTGGTACAATTACCAATGGTGAAACCTATTCACTATCTGAGATGGGATATATAGATCTAGTGATCAAAAGTTTTTGTAGTTCCACTTTGACTATTTCAATAAGAGCTAGATTCATCTAATGTTGTAGCTGTCTAATTGGTTGGTATTCTTATTTTATATAGATGTGATGTGTGCATGTTTCTATGCTAATTCATGTTGTATCCTCATAATCTCATGAAAAAGCATGTTGGTTTACATGTAACCTACTTACTAGGTGCTTTTCCTCATTTGACTCCAACTTGATATTAATATACAATGTTTTTCCTAGAGAGATTTCAATTTGCTCTGTGAGTGCTTTCATCATTTCTAAATTGTTGATGGATATAATTTGGCTAGATATAGTTTTGCTTTCATAATTTTATGTATTGCATATTTTTGTGATCTTCAAGATTAGTCTAGTAATTATTTTGGATAACATTTGAGAGAATTGTGTCTTCCTCTTGATCATCCAAGGTGCATGAATAGTTTGTGGTTAATACATGAATCAAGGGAGTCTAGTCTACCTCATCTTATTTAGCCCATACTATATGTTCTAATTCCAAAGATGGTTGTGTTGGAGGATAGAGGATAAACTTATTAGTGTGGTTTCCTTTGGATATTAACATGTTACCTAATTTTTAGCTGATGAATGCATCTACTGTGGTAAGCCAATGTCATCCTAAGATGAGAGGATATCTACCCAAATTAGACTTGGGTTGTAATACAATGAAATCTTTAGTATACTCCCAAGAATCTATAGTAATGATAAGATCTTTAATGACTCTTTTTAGTCTAACTGTAGATCTATTGACCATTTACAACATTTTAGATGTGGGACAAATATTATTTACTTGTAACTTTTTCATGGTATTAATTGTCATTACATTTATTACAATGCCCAAGTCTATCAATGTATTAGAAAACTATTGGTCATGGATATGGACTGTTACTACTGGGCATCCTAGATCTAAATATTTCTTTGGTATGGTGTTTTCTAGCATAATGTCTACCATTTGGCTAACCACATGCACTATATTGGGATCCTTATTCTTCCTTCCAAGTTTACATAGACATAAGTATCTTAGAACTTTGGAATATATGGGCACATATTTGATGGATTGGAAGAGAGGAATTTTAACATAGAGATTATTGAGCTGCCCTATGACATCAAATTTAGGCTCAGTTGCATGGCACTAAAATCTAAGACATTTTGGAAATGGTGGGGTTGCTTCATTAACAATTTTATTTATTGGTTTAAAAAGTTATTTTGGTGGTGAAGGTGGGTTAACATGATATTTTAGAGTTTCCTAAGATTCCATTATTATGGGTGGGGATGGGGGTGGTAGAACTCTTCCTAAATGTAGGTGAACTTTATTGATGTTCACCATATATGTTGGTTACTAAACAAGTGTAGTACTGAATGTCAGTTGTACTGACTTATGTGTAAGATTTTTTATGGAATAGGTAGGGAGGTGATTAGGCATGGGTGCATCTTATGTATTGGGTAGAAGAGTAGGAAATTTTTATTGGTGCTATGGATGGAATACTCCTTGATAATTTCCCCATGGTTGATTGGGTCTTTAGGGCTACTGCCACTAGTTTGTGAGGGGTGAGCCTTGGGGTGGTTTCCAAGCTTATATCCAAGGTGGGGATAAATTTTGTAGATGCTACCAAGAGGTGGAGGGGTGGTTTGTCTAAGGTGGCTAATAGCTTGGATTAGGATGTGTGACATTCATCCATGGACTAATCCAATTGGGAGAAGCATTTGTAAATTGTGAATTAAAAAGGTAAAATTTATAAAAGGTGGATTTTATCCCATACCTAGATAAGATGGTCATTGAACCCATGGATTATTTTACGTAACATAGAAAAATTAGTCTCTATCTCCTCCTAAAACATGCAACTCTACTATTTTTGGTTCTTCAACTATGATGTTAGTTACTTTAGCGTGAACTGCATGACACCTGAAGTCTATCTTCTTCTTATAATTGGGATAATATATGGTCAAAGCTTGATCCAAGGCTACTTTTTTTTGCCTTGTGTGTAGGATATTTAGTTGGGTGGTTAAGTGACTAATGATATCTTATTTCATGTCTTGTAATAGGTTAATAACTTTAGAGTTTGATTGGCTACTTGTAGCTGCTAGTGGAAGTTTACTGCCCTAGACTTTGTTTATGGCATACCTAGAATAATTTTTGCTCAGCTCTTTGATTTTAGTGAATGTCATTTGGGAGATATCTCCCCCACTCATTAGGTCCAAGGCTTCTAGACAATATTCTCTAAATCCTTTTATGAAGATGAGTTTTAGAGGCTCTTCTCCTAGTGCAATTTGCTTGAATTTCTATATACTAAACATGAAATATTCAACGTAGTCTTCCAAGGATTCATCTCCTTTTTGAGTCCTCCTAAAGATGTCATTTATTATATAATTTATTCCTCATCCATACTCCTAATACTTAACCAAAAAATTATTTTTCATGTCTTCCTAATTGTGGATTGAATTACTACCCAGTCCCATGAACTAGCAAAGTGTTGAGTCTTTAAGGGTGGTAGGAAAAGTTTTAATTTTTGGGCATCCTACCTATAGTCACAAATTCTATAGAGGATATCAAATTTGAAAAAAAATGTGTTTGATTCTTCTAATAATGTACCTTTAAATTGGGTAAAGCTGAGGGTAGGATATTTTTTAATTGTGTTACGTACATTGCATCTGGAATAAGAAATTCAAAAGTAACTATGTCTGGAGCCCTATTGTCATCTAAAAATTCTCCTTCATTCATGATGGATTTTCTTGTGATATGAATACCAAAGGTACTCAAGATCACATCCTCAAATTCTACATTGGTCCGTTGGTCATCATGATAGTAAACATTTATCTATTGTTCTGCGGTCTTTTTATCAGATGAAAAGTCTGAAGGCTCTCCTAAGATTTTTTTGATTTGTTCAAGAAAGACTTGTTGGAATGTTGTTATGATATTACTCTTTGGAGTGTTTGGTGTTTGTAGTTATTCTCCTTCATTTCTCTTTACTAAATCAACTAATGCTTCCTCCACTTCTATTTCCTTTATCAAAGCCAATATTATTTCATCTTCAAGATACCTCCTTTGGTTTGTAGTGTTCCCTTATTCAATATCCCTCTAACTTATGGTATATCCTTCAATAGGATCCTCAGTTGCTATATGTACTTATGGTTATTTCTTAGTAGCAACTTGTGGCTTATTTGGTAGGAATCTCCCTTGAGAGTCTCTTTCTCTTTGCATAAACTTTGAGCCAGTCCTTCAGCTATCCTATCCCTTCCTACATAGGGTTAGTTTTTTTTTTTTTTTTCATTTTTGTGTGTTTTAGGGGTTGTTTCAAAATGCATAGAAATAAAATGCAGAAAATCAAAACAATAGGAATTCAAATTCTATCTCTATAAAGTAGTAAATTTTATCTAATGAAAGAAAAAATTGAAAACATGATTGTTACTTTAGAAAGTAGAAAATGAAAGTAGGAAAGTTACTCTAGAAAGCAGAAAATAAAAGCTAGAAATGAAAGTAGTAAAATTAATTTAGAAACCAATAATTGAAAACCTCACTGACAATGGTGCCAAAATGTTGGTGAGACTTATTACCCAATTAATACCAGATTCTTAAATCTGCTTAACATTAATTGTCAACCCATGGTACGTAAGCTTTTCAAGGATGTTGACACTATATATGCATTATTGATTCATATACTAATTTAATTGTTGGTTGTAGTACAATGAACTTATCCTAATTTTACCATATAGATATACAAGGAAATGATTATAATAGGATCCAAAAATTCTTCACACTTATGAATCACAAATGCATTACACTTTTTATAATCAAACTAGTAATAACATTAACTCACACAACACATTTTAATTTAATAAGGGTCAAGATCTTCACTATAATTAATTTTGAGGGGGCCCTCCTCATTTAAAACTAAGTTCCAATCCTTCTCCAAGAGACTTACAAAATATCATTATATAATAAAACTTTTTATTAATTAGATCTATAGCAATTAAATATTGCTACGGTAGATTATAATATTTAGAAATTGGAATGCAATTATTGTCTACAATTCCATCATCATTCCCAATCTAATTTAGGTTGTGGCATTAAATACATAAGGTATATTATTAGATTTAACCAAAAACACTGAACTAGGAAAGGTAGAAATAATTTGTAACTAATCTAGTCAACCTTCAAGTGGTTAGTAACTTAAAGTTAGTTTTTTAGGCCTGACTAGTTAAAGGACAATATATGCTACTTTGTTGTTTTTATTCTTTTATATTTTTCATTGTCCTTATTCATCCTTTGGCATCACATCCAAGTTTTAATTCACATGAGGGGTCTGTACAACTGTTATGAAGGATCATCTTCAATCATTTACTTTATTTCTAACATAGTTGGGTGTGTCCTTAAAAGTTAATTACTTATTATCATAAAAATGGTTTGTTCTATGTGGTGGCTAAGAGATCCTATAGGTGAAAGTCTACAGTTGATATGGGCAACTTGTAGGTGAAAACCTATAGTTTCTATAGGAAACCTTTATGTGGAAATCTTATAGCCTACAATTGCTATGAAAAACCTCTAGGTAGAAATCATGTATCTTCACAATTGCTATGGGCTAGAAGTCCCTTTTGTTGTGGGATTTTCTATAAGTGATGTGACCAAGTAAGATTCTTGTAGTCTTATTATACCCTTCAAATGTATTTTAAATAAGTTTACACAAGTATACTCTAATCAAATTAAAAACATCATTAATATATAACACAATACGTATATATTAATGCACACATATAAACATTAATTCATTCATTCATTTACATAAGTCATGGATAGTTCTAGGGATTCATATGAAAAAAGATATATAAATGGGTATGGATGAGGTTATAAAAGGAGCAATTCGTGACCTCATCAATATTCTTCTTACTAAATGCAAGATCCATTGACATTGTTGATGTTTTTAAATATTGAGTGAGTTCCCTAAATATATAAATACAAGAAATAAGAGAAGTGGAGTGAAAATATACAAGTCACATGATGCATCCTTCCCCATAATCATGCCCAAAATCCTATGTATCACTTCATCCCACCATGATTACTTTTGAACAAACATTGATACATGTGCACATGATTGATGACATTTTTAATATTCAATATATAATAATGTAAACATTTACACAAAATTGATTACATGTCAAAATCATTACGTATCACCATGATTTCTTACATACATGTCAACATCATTACATATCAATATGATTTATTAAATACATGCAAACATTATTCCATCATTTAACCATGAAAAGTATTGCACTACATATTTTGTATTGGATATATTGGGTATTGGTTTGGTTTTCATCAGTGGATTGGAATGGATTAAGCAAGAAAGTATTATCATCCCTGCCTTTGATGTTGACAAACTAAAGGTTTTAAATATCGTTTGTCTATGGAAATTAAGAGATAAACAATTTTTTTTCTATGATGTATTCTATAGGTGATGAAATGTGAATATAGTTGGAATTATCCTATCATAATGATTAACATGAGTCATGACAGGTCATGGTGAATAAAATGGTTGCTTTCATTCCATCCATGCTTGAGAAGTGGTAATATATGGTGGATTAGATATAATTTAATGGTAAATAAATTGATTTTCATGGCGAAGTCATAGTATTAATAATATACATCATATCCCATACTAATTTTCATATCAGTTTCAATGAAGGTAAATAAATATTTAAATTTTAAAGAGAATTACAAAGTATGGCTACAAAGGTTGAATGTGGTGTCTTTATCATAATAATACATATTAAAACATCTCTATCTCTTTTAAAAAAATAACATTTTATTCTTATATAACATAGAGTTTCAATTATATTACCTTCTAAATGGAGTTACATTAAGTATATAACTTATAGTATGTGTATGTAAAAACTCCAATTTTTGTTCATAGTAACAATCATTACTATGATATAATGGTTCTAAGAGAAGGAATCATATAAATTCAACCACTATTATGTCACCAATTTAATGATTACATAAATAAACATATAAAACCATGAATCTATACCTCTGGTAGGCTCCGTAGGATTCATATAAGTGTTTCAATCTTGGCCTTTTATCTTCTTCAAAGTAATCTCCATAGACATCATTGAAGTGTTAAAATGTTGTTTGAGTTTCATGAATAAATAAATATAGCAAATAATATAAGTGGAGAAAAAATAGACAAGTCACATGATGCATTCTTCCCCATAATCATGCCCAAAATCCTATGGAGCACTTCATCCCACCATGATTACTTGTCAAAATTCATTGATACATGTGCACATAATTATTTAATTTTTAGATATTTAATAAATAATAATGTAAACATGTGAACATGACTGATTGTATGTTATCATCATTACATTTCAATATCATTACATATCACCATGATTACTTACATACATGTGAATAAAATTATATGTCAACATCATTACATATCAACATGATTTTTTACATACATGTGACCATAATTGAATTATTTAAACATGAAAAGTATTGTGATACATCAATCATTGAAATATTGACCACAACATCATTTCTTAAAATATACATAAGTAAAAACATTCTCAGCCAAAATAATATATAAATGAAACACTTGTAATAAAACATCATGTCCAAGTAATATGTATCATTGCATATCATGTTAAATTATGTATGTGTACATGTATGCATGCATGCATGCACACACACATGTGTTTGTGTGTGTGTGTGTGTATGTCTCATGTAAAATCTATTATATTCCAAGTAATATTCATGGCATGGTCATGAAACCCCTTATATTCCAAGTAATATTAATGGCATGGCCATGAAACCCCTTCTTGAGGACAAGGATGTGGAAGTGGATAAGCAATGAATGTGAGTATTTTTCTCCCTACCATGAAGACACTTGCATTTAAATTTTTAAAGTTTGTAAAGGTGGAAAAAGGTAAGAATAAGATAAATACATGAAGAAGACACATATTAGTCTTCTAAATAAAATTTAAATCAATTATTGAAAAAAAATGTTATAATTAAGATGAAAATTACTCTAGTAATTTTATCTTATATGCACTCATTAAGACTCTAGTGTGATACCCCACATGAAAACTTTGTTGGTAAAATGATTTGAGAAAATACATAGTTTAAGGAGTAACTTCATCACTAAGAAACTAATTTATTATTACTAAAATCTTAGACCAATAAAGGACTAACTCCATTAAGAAAAAATTGTAGAACGAGGTGCCATGTAAGATTGTGTAGTCTTCATGGAGATAGAACCATCAAACAAATAGAACATGCCTCTATGTGTGTGTGTGTGTGTGTGTGTGTGTGTGTGTGTGTGTGTGTGTGTGTGTGTGTGTGTGTGTGTGTGTGTGTGTGTGTGTGTGTGTGTGTGTGTGTGTGTGTGTGTGTGTGTGTGTGTGTGTGTGTGTGTGTGTGTGTGTTTGTGTGTGTGTGTGTGATATAAAATATATTATATTCCAAGTAATATTCATGGCATGGCCATGAAACCCCTTATATTCCAAGTAATATTAATGGTATGACCATGAAACCCCTTCTTGAGGACAAGGATGTGGAAGTGGATAAGCAATGAATCTGAGTATTTTTCTCCCTACCATGGAGACACTTGCATTTAAATTTTTAAAGTTTATAAAGGTGGAAAAAGTAAGAATAAGATAAATACATGAAGAAGACAAATATTAGTCTTCTAAATGAAATTTAAATCAATTATTGAAAAAAAATGTTATAATTAAAATGAAAATTACGCTAGTAATTTATCTTATATGCACTCATTAAGACTCTAGTGTAATACCCCACATGAAACCTTTGTTGGGAAAGTGATTTAAGAAAATACATAGTTGAAGGAGTAACTTCATCACTAAAAAACTAATTTATTATTACTAAAATCTTAGACCAATAAAGGACTAAATCCATTAAGAAAAAATGGTGGAACGATGTGCCATGTAAGATTGTGTATTCTTCATGGAGATAGAACCATCAAACAAATAGAATACTAAAAGTCATATGGCACGATGAGTGGATCTCATACCAACAAAAAATGGCTCATAATAATTTAGAATATATCACCTCCTATTCATACAAATCCTAAAGGAAATTAAAATATTGAAAAAAATCAAAAATAAAATATGGAAGGGTTTAACAAAAAAAGGGAACTAAAAATGATGTCCATCATGCAAACTTTTGTTGATTTTTGTACAATGATAGCATATTGGTCAATGTTGATATCATGAAGAGGATAAATTGCATTTAAATAGATAATTTTCTTTAATGTGTACTCCTCAGACTTAGCGAATGGAAAAGGCTCTAGGTTCTCATACATAGACCTCATAATGCTTACAATGAAACCATTTTTGTGTTGACACACCATCATAAATTTGGCCCCACTCAATAAAAAATATGTATCCTTTTTCATAAATATAACCTTTTGTGTAAAAATATATGTCATCAGGATGTAAATCAAAATTTTCCATAGAACAAGAATTATATTTTATGCCAAGGGCATCAATGGTCATATCCTCCTCATCATGTTGAAATTCCTCGCTAGATACTTCAACAACCTCAGGTTCTCATGCTTCCTCAATGATATTCCTATAAAAAGGAGAAATAACAAATATTAGAATAATGTTAGTGTTAAAAATAATTATAATAGAAATATGTTTCAATATATTCATTGAGTTTACTTACATGATGCATCTCCTCATCACCTTTTTTTTTCTTTTTTACCTCATAAACCTTTTTCCCTTTCTTTAAAAGATACTCCATCAAAGGAATGCCATCATCCTCACTAGAAGGGGTCTAAGGGTCATCTCTTTCAATTTATGATGATGGTTTTTCAAAAAATATAAAAATTATTATTCATAAACATAAAATTAACTAAAAATGTCATACATGTGAACTATTTAACACATTGTATCTCACTTGATGTTCACAATTGCAAGCATAATGCCCTTACTCCACTCTTATTATTTCTTGCTCCATTTGTCAAAAATAATTTCTCTACCTTATTAACATGTGACTTTTCTATTTGATTTTTTAATTGAATCATATGCACTTATATTCTCAATCATAAACTCCAAGGATATCTCATAGATATTAGATACTTGGAAGACATTCTCTCTAGACACTTGGAAGACATTCTCTCTAGACATCCATGATCTTTATAGTATATGCCTCTTAATAAAGCTTTAATTTTTTACCATCTAGTATATTGACCTATTTTTTATTTGTCCTAGAGTGTAGGTCCTTCTTCTCACCTTCCTTTTCGCACAACTTGGAAGCCTCCTTCGAACAAACATCCTACCATGAATATTATACCTATGATTGTTGAGTTTTTCTAGTGACCAAAATGGATGGCCACCCTCATCATAAAATGTATTACATGGGTTTATAAATAAATGGTGAAAATATTTATTCACAAAACCGATGTCAAAAATATTGTATTCACCCATAAACTATCATTCAAGAAATAATCATAAGGTTAGAGTCCTTAAAAATAATGATTGAATAAACAAAAATAGGAAATCATCCTCAAAAATAAGAAAATGGGGTTATATATTTTAGTTCTTCCTCCTCAAGATCAGATTATGAGATATATCAAATCTAATAACTATCATCTTCATCATCCACATCCTTGTGATCCTCCTTCTCATCCTTGTCCTATTTTACCTCCTCCTACCAAAATGGTCAATATGTGCATGTCAATCCAAAAATATATAAAACAAAAAGTGTATATGAGCATGATGAAGGAACAAATAACAATTATATAGATAATTCTTACTTTTATGGGGAAAAAATAATTTCATGGGTCATTACCACCCTCAACACCTTTTTTCCTCTTTGCCTCCTCGAAAAATATAAAAAAACTATATAGAAAATAACAAAATGGATGTAAAGTTGTCTAATATTTAAAATTACAAAAAAGTATAAATAATTTAAAATTTAATGTGGAGAATATATGTATAATCATTAAAAATAATTGTGTTAACACATTACCTACATCTCTCTTTGGAAAATAATCAAATAACCATCAACATTCCATTTGAGAATACTAGTGAATGCATTGTTGTCCTGACCTATCCCACCCCCATTGGTAGACACACCATATAAAACCCTCTTATGAAATTTGGAAACTTCACATGAATGTATAAAATTAGTTCATGTATGTAATGGTGAATTTTTGATAATTTTTTTCTCCTAAAACATTTCATATAACGATCTATTAGAATCAAAATACTTGAATCGAACTTAAAAAAACTCCTTTGTGGATAATAGATAAAATTGCATAACTTTTTCTCAAATAAACAAATATTTCTTGTAGGGAA